>CM030855.1:13129593-13267093 GCA_018105865.1 Metaphire vulgaris
TGGTCGGAATGACCCTGAGACTTCTGTTGGCCAGTATGAATTCCGCAGTTGTCTTCTGTCTACCGCCGGTCAGCGAATGGTAGACGCCGATTCCGAGGGAGACGAAGAGGAAGCAGGCCAGGACGAGGTAATCCTGCCAGACCAAATACGAATTCATACTCGACCGATTGGCAGATTGTCAGCGCAAAAAAGACCTAAGGATCAAGATCAGACGACTTAGACTATAGTCTTCCACAATCGAATAAGTCTTTAAGGCGTTGGTCATTCAGTCTTTTAAAGCCTTTTCGTGCGCAGATTTAATTCCGCTTAACTCACAAGCCATTTTCATTCGGCTTTTAAAAGAATAAAATCCGATAAGATTCCAGTTGCATAGTTTATCAAATTAACCTTCCGCCTGAGAAGCTTTTCTAACAGTTTTACAACTAGTATTCGATTTCCAACTATCTAAAACGAACAAGCAGGTGCAAGAGAATCAGTGTCGCTTTATGACCAGATTAAAGCTGCACCTGATGATGTGGAATCTAGAAACTGTCTAGAAGCAGCAGTATTATCCAAATGATCTGGGGAGACATTCATCCAACAGTGTTTATTCTAGGCCTTCTTGGGAAATTTCCCCCAAAGTTTTAAATTTCCTCTTCAAAAAATTCTTTATATGTTGGCTGGGGATGGAAATCCCCCCCAAAAAAGAGCAAAGTGTGCAGACTCAGACCTTGTCCCTCAAACATTTCAAAATACCCCCCCCCCATGTCAAGGTGACTAGAATAAACACTGTTCATCCAACTACTGTAAATATAAAGTTCATAATCGTGATAGTAATGCTCATCAGATGCCCATATTGTTTTGAAGTACAGTATACAATTTGCATCGTTTCTCGATTAATAAAACGATTTTATGCTTACAACGACCTAACCTAGGGGCGCGGTGGTGTAGCCGTAGGATTATGGGCACGCAATCGGAGGGCAGCGGGTTCGAATCTGACTGACTCTAGCAACTGTGTGTAGCGACCCTTGAGCAAGTTGTTTACACGTGACTTGCTCCGTTAATGACTTAGCGTACGTTAACTCGCAGTTCTATTGTATCAAATGTAATAGTAAATCTTGCAATTAAGCTTCGTTCATTAAATTTCAATGTTATCTCAACAGTGGCTTTACTATATTAAAACCTGGTTTGCGGATGCAGAAATTGGCGTTTCTTATCAACGGAAAAGTCTCTAGCAAGAGTACATATATTTTACGAGCATTTAAGATCACGCACTGAATTGACTTTGACCTTGGACCTAAGTTTAAATCGGTTCGAAGAAAATGTCAATTGAGATTGACCAAAGATCACATGATTTAATTCTTAATTGGGTTCTTTCATAATTTCGAAGAAGATATAAAGCCACAACGCACAACGCACTGAAAGATCAGCTTGGTTTTGGTTTATCAAAGTCTAAAATTGCAGCAAACTCTAATTTAATTTTCATAGACATTTATGACCAGTGGCCCTAGTTATCAGTGGCGGTTCCACGTGGGGATGAGTGGGGATGCATCCCCCACCGGCTTTCGGACTTTTTTCGCTTGTGAAACCTATTTTTGGTAGAAGTCTAGTAATACTACGGGAAAAACGTGCGAATGACCTTTTTTTGCTTGTCAACCTATTTTGTCAGTAAAAGTGTAGTCAAATTAGGGGAAAATTTTTTCTTTTGTCAGCCTTTTTCGGCAAAGTTTATTGATTTTACACTTCTCTTTTCATCTTCCCGTTATCTCAAACCATTCTGTTAGTTCCCCCATTAGTTTTCACTCTGCTCATTGTTTTACTGTAGGAGTTTTTTTTATTAGATTCACTGGCCTCTTTGGGATACCGTAGTGTTTCAATGCTTGCCATAATTCTGCGTGTTGTAAGAAAGCTGCAAAAATTATGAGTTGTTTTAAACCGTTTCAGTTTGTCGAACGGGCATTCCGTCCATATAAGGCTGCTTCTAGACTTCCTACAAACTCAAACCGAATACGGAACAGAATTTGACGAGTGTGAAATTCTCACTGATATTCAAATAAGAGTAACTGGTCTAATCTTTCATCTGTGATAGGGACTAACCATTCTGTCTCATGTCCAAACCCTTGTGTATCAATGACGAAATAATTATATCCCAAGCTATTAGGCTATGTAGGTCACATAAAGCAATAACACGCACACATGAACACACGCAAGCATTACACATGAAACACCAAACAATAACGCTGGCAGGAACTGAAAGCAATGTTCTTTAGTCTATAGTCCTATACGGACTATAGGACAGCGCGTAAGCTTATGAGGTCCATAGCGTCATTTTAGTTTTAGTAATACATTTAACCAGAGGCGTAGCTAGAGGAGGAGGGGGTACATATGTCATCGGGCGCCAAGGAGGGGGCGCCAGAGTCGGGTTTACGGTAGGAAAAAAGCTAAAAGAAGCCTAAATATAGTTTTGACGACCACCTTATTTTGCTGGTCGTGAGAGTTGAGGGAGTGCCATCAGCATGGTTTGTCCCAGGACGCAGGAAACCGTAGTATGAATCTAGTCGTAACGGCTGTGATTACCTTTTCTGCTTGTCAGGTTTTCGTGAACTCAAGGGGGCGCTGTCAGCATGTTTTCTCCCGGGCGCCGGAAACCCTAGCTACGCCCCTGCATTTAACATCAGTCGATGATATTAGTTTGAAAGTTACTCATTGGCTTGCCACGCGTGAAATACATAAGCCCGTACAACTAAAGGCCGGAAGGTCCGTGAGGCCTACGTTCACTTCTACGTGTTTGCATGGGAAAAGTCAGACAAATTAGTTAATGGTGTCCTCTCACTTTCTAGAATCGCGGATGCAAACAGTAAAGGCACAAACTCTAACCAATCACTGAGTTGGAGGATATGGGATGATCATGACCTGGGCGATTCTTGACATTTCCGTATTCAAAATACTTCGGCGGACATTGAAGCGAACTGTTGCAGGCATTCAGCTGTGAACTGCATCACACAATAAACCTGTGATCCACATGTAGATTATACGATTTCATTATCTCTTGTAAAGTTTTAGCTTTTGAGAAAATTACTACGAATTTTATTCAGATCGAAATGGCGTTTTATATAGAATATTTCAACCCTATTTGGTTAAGCGCGCTTTGGAAACTAAGTCTAAGTCTTCTATTTCAATGGATTATATTTGGTGAGTCAATTTGTGCTTTTCAAAATAAAACTTCACCAGTTTGTAATCAAATATATGAATCATATTTTTAAAAAGTGTATCCATTAGTGAAGAATTGAAGATATTTTTGACAGTGATGAAGTTATTTCGTAGGTTTGCTTGATTTTTATGAAAATCTTTAAGCAAGCTTCCGAAGAATAGAAGTCCAATGTGAGCTTCTAAATAATATGTTTTCTGACGATCGAATTTCTAGCTTTCAATCACGAAGAAGTCTCGTCGAAGATAA
The DNA here is from genome assembly GCA_018105865.1 of Metaphire vulgaris. Lineage (NCBI taxonomy): Eukaryota > Metazoa > Annelida > Clitellata > Crassiclitellata > Megascolecidae > Metaphire > Metaphire vulgaris. The sequence goes on from CM030855.1 coordinate 13,133,030, forward strand.
CAGCAGCTTCGTCGAAAACAGTGTTTGTCGGTCAACGATTTGACTTAATCTGCTACGGCAACAAATCATCAAAATGGATCGATTGGACGCACTTTCGAACCACAAATAGGCCTATTAGCCAATGTCCTGAAAGTATTAAAGTAAGTTGGTGCGTTAACATAGCTATCTCAGGCGTAATGTCGATGTCACAAAGGAACCTGTTCAACCTATCGAATAATTCAAATGAAACGCATTTGTCTTCAACTCTTTCCTCCGAAGTCACTGATCTGTCACATGCTGGAGCTTATCAATGCGTTGATACATCCAGATCATCGGCCTTCACATTTCTTACTGTTATTGGTAAGTGATTCAAGCGCTTGCTGCATATGCCACTGTTTTATCCCAAACGGCATTTTTGAATGGAAATTCGTGTCGACCTCGCAGTTCTCCAAAATTGGTGCGCATTTTATAGAAGGGAAGAGGCAGTGGCGTACCTAAGGGGCGAGTACGGTGCAGTCTGCCCCGGACGGGACAAGAAGAGGAACGGCAATCATTTTCGGCCTATATTCCACTGGCCGTGATTGCACAATAAGGAAGCCCCCTCCCCCCACAAACACACAGGATTTCTTGTTTTTAAACTCGAATAATTAATCTACTTTGTTCTATTAAGTTTGGATCAAAGGCGTCCGTGAAATCAGCTTCAGTACTAACGAGGCGAAGCATAACCTCGTCAGCATACTTATTGTAGTCGTATTAATTCAATTATAAGGCTATCCCAGCAAGATCAAAGACTACTGGGTGCCGCTTTATCTGTGGTTGCACAAAGCAGAACATAGATTTTGATGACATTGTTCAAGATTATTCACAAAAGAAAGCAAGAAAAGACACGTTATATTAGTTTGCAAAAGTTATTTGTGATTATGGCAACTAAGCATATTTGCACGTTCTAAATTGCTATATGTGTATTTTTTAAACTATGAATTGTCATTGCCGGCAATAAAACGAGACGAAAATTTAATTAGCTGTTTTCTTCGCTACGCTTCTTAATTATTTTATTTAAAACTTTGATAGCGTTCACTGCTAAACAAATCAGAATAGGCCTAACGAAAGGCTGGGATGGGGGAAACTACGACAACGCCCCGAACACCAGAATGCCAAGTGCCACCGAGAAGAAGAGAATATCTGGTCTCATATTGTATACCTAATTATTTTGATTAACTACTTAGCATAATGAACAATTAAAAATTCTGTCCCCCTCCAGTCTGATACCCCATTGACTTGACTCGCCGATAACACACTATCTCGGTTTAAGTGGCATTTTAACCTGCTTAGAGGTTTTTGCTGTTATTGGATGCCATAATTTAGACTACGATAAAAGACTTAAATACTGTGGGTTGACAACATTAAAGGGAGAGGGGAGAGAGAGAGAGAGAAAGAGAGAGTGATAGAAAGAAAGAGAGAGAGGGGGAGGGTTTGATAGGAGCTTACAAAATAATGATTTGGAAAGTAGATGTGCCATACGATCGAGTCTTTGCATTAACACGCTATGGCAGAACAGGAGGCCACAAATGTAAATTCTTCAAGAAGAGGTTGGGATCAAGGATGAAAATAATTTTAGTTCACGGGATGCGGACAAATTGAACAGTTTGGACGAAAAGCAATAACAGTTTTAACTATAAACTAGAAAGATGCTCGCTTCGCTCGCGCTCGCTTCGCTTGCAGTGCAGGATAATACTAATCCAATACCTATACCTAATACCCAATCATTGAATTCATGCTGAACAACATTTCAATGATCGCCACCTAGCCAAGCTCTGCGCCACGTAATAATTAGGCCTATGTACGTTAAAATCACGCAACTGTGACCATTTGTGACGCTGTACACGTATTTTTTGTGTACGTTAAAATGTACGTTAAAATTGCGCAACTACCTCAGGCTGCGAACAATTGTTACCAATAGCAACGTCGTCGCACGCCCAGCCCTCTGACGCTGCAATGACTCGACTAAACCGTGTTAAACTACGATTCTAATAACAATTGTTACCAATAGCAACGTCGTCTTCGAACATCGTCCACCAACGCATTGCGACGTAAGGACTAAACGGTCTAAACCGTCTACCAATAGTCAACGCTCGCCCACCAACGCATCGCGACGTAAGGACTAAACGGTCTAAACCGTCTACCAATAGTCAACGCTCGCCCACCAACGCATCGCGACGTAAGGACTAAACGGTCTAAACCGTCTACCAACAGTCAACCAATCAGAACGCTTGAAGGTAACAGAGAGACATACAGATAAGGATCTTAATATTATAGATGGATTGAACAGTTTCTGCCATCCTTAGTCTTTTCTTCGTCAGCCTTTTATAGCGTCCAATATATTTGAGCTGTATAGCATTTTGAGGTAAAATCTTAGTAGAGAAATAATGTGTAGCATCTAATTCTGGTCAGATTTTGGTTATGGGTTCAATTTCGTGAAAATTAGTTGAAATCTGAATCAACTGCCGTTTTCTTGGAAGCATTTAATACCTGCTGCTTGCTTAGTCATATATATATATATATATATATATATAGATTTATACAGTATTATTAGCCTACAAATCTTGACCCCAAACGTATCAGAGCAGACACCAGAGAAATGTATTTTGTGGTGTTTTATGCCATTGCATTATGTGTGAAATATCTAGTCTTGTGAAACATAGACACTTTTGTTATTTCCTGTTGCTATTTCTTTAGATCCAAATCCAAACTGTACAATCGGTGATAATTCCACCACAGTGAACTGCTCCTTTGCTTATTCCGGGAGGATTCCAGGCTCACAAAGGAATCCAAATGCTTCCAGTAGTCTAATCAACTGCTCACAAAAAGGAAATCAAGTGTCATGCGTCGTTCAGACTCCAGAGTGTCGTTTTGGTAATTCAATGTTGTATTTGGGCGCTTTAGAAGGTAATAGAAAACAGGTTAAACCATTTATTGGGTTGGTAATTTGCTAGGCCTATAGATATACAACAAAGTTGATAGAGAGCGTGAAAGATACCAGGATCCGGAAACTGTAACGATAGTGATAAAGGGAGTCGATTGAAATTTGTACATCCAGACAAACAAAGAAAAGAGAAAGAGAAAGACAAACAGGCCACACAAAGAGCACGAGGAGAGCTGATTGAAAACGACAAAAAGGACCGTGCAGCAGTCGAATTTGGCAAGACATCTCCTGCTGTAGGCTGCACCCACTGGATGTCAATCGGCTGGCAAAATAGATATTGATTCACAACTCTAATTAATTACGACTTTTTTATTTATTAATTATATTATTGCTAGACCGGTTAAAACTAATATTAGGCATATCGTTAAGCAACGTCACAGAAATATTTAAAATAAATTAATACGATTTACTTTTTAAAATGATGATTATATTTGCATATTTAGGGGAAATTATGATAAACTGTATAATTAATAGGCCCTAATTAGAATTTTTGCATTTCTTTTTAAAATATATAGTTATTGATGATGCTATTATACCGATTCTGATTGGTTAGTCTGAGGTTATTTTTCAGTGTCAGACTCTGCAGATGAAAATGAAAACGATGAAATGTATCCCATCAGTGTTCCTATAAATGTCTTTGAAACAACATTTAATGTAAATCTGCGATGCATTGGATCTGCCGAATTGGGTACAACTTCATCTGATGGCTAGTTATCGCAATTTTTGTTAGGCGTACTGATTAGCTACACCATTTCATCATCCTGGTCTCCCGATTTTAACAGCATAATTATTCTGTCTCATACTCATTGCGGTAATTGGCTTGTCGCATCGTAATTTTGCTTCATTATTGACAATTCGCGCAGATTGTCGGAACGTACAGAAAATACAATTCTTGTTGAAATGATATTGATGGAAAAAACTTTCCACCTGAATAATTTTTAAATGTTGCAACTGGTATTTTTTATGGAAATGAGGATTCTCGTAGAGAGAAATGAGTTCACAGCATTCGTTTCATTAAGGGTCAGAGGTCAAGAATCTTTCGTTTGCCACGATACCTATAGATTGTTATGCTATTGCCATTGCGCTTGTCTTTGCTATTATATCTATGAATTGTTATAAACGTTCATTTTGTCTTACCAAAAATATTTACTATTTTTCTCTTCTTGTTGAAGTTTTAGCTATATACTCTCGTTGAAAGGTCACAGCTCTTTAATTAATGAGCAGTTGTCAATTACAAATATTCTTGTTTCAGCGTTGCGTAGACTTGTTTCTTTCGTTTTCATAGTTTCTTCGAATATTGTAGATTCATTATCGACTGATCATCCTGCCATTTATGCCATAATTTCCACCTCAGCTGTCTGTGGAATCATAGCAATCGCCGTCTTTGTCTTAGCTGTGGCACTGAAGCGTGGTTTGTGACTACATCTGAATTTCAATCACTTTTTGCTAATGCTAATATTTTAATTTATATATATGTATGTATAGCATTATTAGATTATTTGTCTCAATAGTCTTATCACAATTTTTGATAGTTCTGTGTTATAATGTTTTGTGTGGACGTTCATCAAAATCTTCCATTGAAATGACTATGGTTGGATGTCCAATAGTTTGCCCGATTATCTAAATAGAGTCAAAGGTGTTATTGATGTTCATCCTATTTTTGTATCTAGATCTCCTGCAATAAAGGGCATCATTAGTAATAGTATTATCGTTAATATTGTATCACTCACTGGTAAGCTGATTAGAATCCACAGAAATGTGAATTTTGCAAAGGATGCTGAAGATTGCACTGACGGAAAACAAACCAGATTAAGAGATCTTGAATGAAATTATAATAAAAAGAACTCCGATTTTAACCATCAAAAAAGGCAGCTTTCCTTCATCGGGCACATAATGGAGAAGGAAGGCCGAGAGCAGTTGGCAATAACCGAAAAAAGTGGAGGGCAAAAGAGCAAGAGGAAGGCAGAGAAACACTTATGTAGATTGATTACGAGAAGAAATTAAGGGACTAAAAATGACATCGATTTAATAAGAGGATGTCAAGATGGAGCAAAGTTGAGCTCAATGGTCGCTAACGTAGAAATACAGAGCACCTAAATAAAAAGAAGTAGGTAAGCTAACATCATCATTTATGCTTTGTTATTTTTCGTCACAGAACGCACCAGAAAACGTCAAAAATGTGAATTGGACATTCCTAGAAAAGGTAGAAAATCTAAATACTTATTTGGCAATTGTGGTAACTAACGCTCGACTTCCATTACAGCAACTTGGCACTTGGCCCAGGAATGAGATTCTAGTAGCAATTGCATAAGACAACTGCCCTCCACGTTGCTCTAATTAACTTTTTACACTCATAAGGAGATTTGTTACTACCTAGAAGAAACATGACATCGTAGCTGAACACCATGCCTGGTATGATTGAAACGGCATTTGAATCAGGATCGAATGTTAAGCCTAATGTTTCCAGGTCACATCTGGGGAAGATGGCTAGATATTAATCTTTATAAGCTTATGAGCTGGTCCCCATACAGCCTGGCCCGCCGAGAAGGTGGGGAAGGGGTTAATGTGTGGCCACCATGTGCCACAGATAGCGAGAGCATTATTATTATTATTATTATTATTATTATTATTATTATTATTATTATTATTATTATTATTAAATATTTCCTAATTATTGTTAAAGATTGCTTAACTGTATAAGCTAGTTAGTTAATGATTTAATTAAATTAGCGTTTATTAATAATGTAAATATGTACTAATTTTAATTAATTAAGTTTTAATTCATGTAAAACGGACAAAGTACGCGCTAGGGTAGAAGACGCTAAGACTTCGGTTAAATTATATTAGAATCGCCGCGTTCGCATAAGACTGAGGGTACTATTAGAAATACCAGCAACTCTTATTGAAACAGCGAACGCTACGCGCTCGGCCATCGACGCTGCTGGTTTTAAGTCCGCTGCGCCCAGCTGGCTTAGGTTGACGACGGGCCGGGCACACTGAGGGACAGACGACTGCGGGGACCGATAGCGACGGAAGACCGACACGTCTGCTGTTCGATGCGTGCAGCTGGCGGAGACGGCGGCGACAGACTCTGCGGCCGATGAGGCGACTGACTGCCGTTAACGGCGACACCGCTCCCTAGGTCCCTAGTTTACTCTCCAATCACGGCATCTAAGCGAACGCGGCACTAGCAGTTGAAAACTCCACCCGAAGACTGGCGCCCGGGAACCGGGGCCTGTCGGCGATGCGCTTCGCCGGCAGCGACGCTTCTTATCGCCACTGCCGACGACGCTGACGAGGGGGGGTCCAAATTTTATCTTTCTGACGGCTGATACGGGGAAATAGGGACAGCAGTGGTCGATCGCCCTCAACCGCCGGTCCCAAAAATTCGAAAATCTCTGAAAAATGGACAATTTTGTATCACGCGTCAAGAGGCGGAGGCAGACAGCGTTTGTAACTAAGTCCGCCTGAACCACGGCGCCCAGCTGGTAGGAGTGATTGGCGAGTCGCTAAACCGTAGGCGAAGCCCCTGACCACCGCTAGCGACGACGCTGTCAGGTGGGTCCCTAGTTTTTCCTATTAACGGCAATTACGTGAAAATACAGGCAACTGTTTTCAAGTCCGCTTGAGTGCCCGTCAAAAAGTTTCAAACTCTCTGAAAAGTTTCTGTCATGTGGTACACATCTCGTATTCGTGGTTCGTTCGCATATATTGCGGAGCGATAGAACAATGCACAGCGATTGAAAGCGAATGTGAGCATTGGAGCCCGATAAAGTGCTAAAAGCTTATCTTTTCATATTGACGTATCAAAAGGCTATCGATTGCATTTCCGTTGACGCTAGTTATTTTGGCTGTCCTGAGTGTGTCTAGCTAACGCGTCTTTGTCCGTGTTACCAGTGTTGCCACGGTAGACATTGTTTTCATTGTTGCTTGGTTTGTTAACAAATAAAATAAACTAACAATTAAAGGCAAGTTGCATTCGTGTCCTTGGAAGTCGCTGTGACGTCGGAGTCTCAGCGCATTGTCAGTGAAGGTGAAGCTTGGCTGTGATGAGAATTGCCTACCTGAGGTCACGTTAGTGCCCAGGAGGTCAATTCTGAGCCAAGGAAGGAGACAGACGCCCGCCTGTCGGGGCGCGGGGAGTCAGTTTGGGTGAATTGACTGTCAAGGAAAAGAGTGGACCGACGACCCTCAGGCACGGTTGACCCCGGGTTTAGGTGAAAGTGTGAGGAGACCAATAGACGCCGCTGCCCGTCTATGAGTGAGCGCAGAAGGTACCCAGCGGGCTAAGAAGTCGCAACAGAGGATAGACAACGCCGCCTGTCTTTAAGGGAGCGGAAGACGGTCACTTTACCGACGATGAAGAGGCGTAATACAAAGTCGAAGCCAGCGACCAAGAATATGTACCGAAATCGCTTAAGGCGCCGAGACCAAGCGGTGGCCAGCGATAAGGGCAGTCGGATAAAGGGTCTCTCAGACGAGGCCGGAGACAGAACAGACACAGACGAGGAAAATCAGAACCCTGTATTGAGGAGCGGCCATCATCAGTACGCGGCCTGCCCGGCAGCCGCGGACACCTCCTCTGATGTCGGAGAACCGGAAAGAGAAACAGACGCCGCCGATCAGGCAGAGTCGGCGGCAGATGGCGATCGGGAAACCGAGCGGGCGTTGGGGGCCGCCCGACCGTCGGCCGCGCAACGAGACCGCAAGCCGGGGTCGCCACAATTGCACTGATGGCTAGGCGACCTGTAGGGGCCCGGGTGGGTTAGGTTAGGGTTAGAGTTAAATGGGGCCCGTTGAAGGCATTGCTTGATGACTCTGACAAATCAAAAGAGGTAGTCACCAGATTTTAGACTTTCTAGGGGGCCCACGGGTACTCTGCACAGGAGCCCGTAATGTTCGTTTATGATTTTGTACTTTGTTTCCTGTCAAAAATAGATACATCATCAAACGATGACTATGCTGAAATAGCTGAAAACGCTACATCCAGTGCATGCTATACTTCGCTGCAACTGAATTCAGCAAATACAGAGGTACGATCTCACTCTGTCACCCTTGGACCTAATCATTTCTGTCCTTCTCGTGACGTTTTGGTGGACATTTCGAACATAAATTATGACAGAGATGCTTTCTCAGTTGACAACATTTAGATGATATGATTTGATGGCTTATTGTGGGCATAAACTTTTGCGAGATTTGTTATACATTATATTCAATATCTAATTTCAATGGTTCATAGCAACTCGTTACTTATGCATTTTTAAAAGTAGTTTTCGAAAGCAAAGAAACAAATGTAGGACTATGAAATTGTGTCATGGTTCGTTAGATCCGACACTTTCAAAATTGGTTCAAAATTGGCGAAGTTGTGGTAAGAAATTATTATTATTACAGGACAATTTATATAGCGCTGTACGCATGGTTTAAAATCCAAAATCAAAAGCGCTTTGACAACGCTGACATGTCAATGAAGGTGATAAGGTGGCGATGTTAAAATCCACTCTGATGACAGAAAGAACTTTGCTGCCGTGAAGAAGTCCGATGCAGAGTTCTTTAGAAATGTGATGACTTTTTCTGTACACGGCATATATTACGTAATTACCCTAGCACAATATTATTCAGCGTTTTGCCGTAATTGTAGGGCAGTTTTTTTATGTTGCCCTAAGCAGATAATTATTTAACTGGTGTCAATTATATTCGTAGAATCTCAAACTAAATGATACTGCGTATGCTCAACTACAGATTGCGTCGTCGTCGAATCAGGAGGCTGTGTATATAACTTGCATTTGAACAAGACGACGTTGTAAAACACAATGTAGTCGGCAGCAATGTTGTATTTCAAGTGAACAAGTGTGTTCCAGCAGCTGATCAGTCAGGCGAGCACGCTGAGGTCTAATTTGAACCATTTGTAAATTTTAATTCTAAACAACAATTGTAAATTATTTTCCAACACATGTTAATTAATAAACCAAAACAAATGGAACACAGTACTAGAAGCCCTCTACATTTACACTGGTTTTGTGCTTTGCTGGTTTTCACAAAATGTATAAAAGCAATCGGTCATATAGCTAACTGACTTCATAAAAAAACTGCACGATATACCGTAGCACCTTCTCGTTGCACTTTCGAGTGCTTGCTTTAGGGGCCATCCATAAATGACATAGCGCGATGTTGGCAGTTTTTGAACCCCCTACCTATCGCGTCGTAACAAAAACTCAGACCCCCTAAAATATGAAGTCACAACGGGCTAAACCCTCTCTGGTGAAAAATCTTGACAAGCAAAAAAGGTCATCCTCATTTTTCCCTTGTACTTTTTACTTTTTCCTTTAAAAATTTCCTGACAAGCAGAAAAGGTCGCCACCTAACAAAAATTTACTATAGTGTGACGTCACATTTCTGTAGACCCCTTTCCCGTAACACATCGTCACAAACGTTTAAACCCCTCCCTCTAAGTGCGTTACGTCATTTGTGGATGACCCCTTAATTAAAAGTATGAATAGTAATAGGTCTAGCACTTGCTTTGTGAAGGCACTTGTGACTGAGAGCTTATCATGGATGCGTTTGTCACATTAGCCATCGATTCACTGTCGACGATCTTGAAATACTTATATGCGTATTTTACAACTCGCGGTTCTGTATACCCCAAAAGGTGAGCGCCTTATCTCTGCATTATGCCTATAATTATAATATCTATCAGTATTTTAGGTTACGATTGAAGAAAATTAGAGATAACGAAATGCATGCGTCCAGCTAATAGGCCATCTAACAGGATAAGGAAGATCGGCTGCTCCACTGGTCTTATAAACGGAACAATTACAACGCATTAATACTGTAGACCAGTGTTTCCCAAACTATGGGTCGCGACCCAACAGTGGGTCGCAGGACTCGGTCTAATGGGTCGCGGGGTAGCCCGAAATTAGATTCAAGCGTGCCATTTTCTAGCCATTACCACAATGTCACAAGCCTTGAAAGTTGCAAATATCAGCTATTTCTCTAATTTTGTTTTATTTCGCAAAAATTACTAATGCTGTCTAATGTATTTACCATAAATTGAATAAGAGCTTTTTTGACATTTATTCAAAACTCAGAAGATTCTTAACTGATTTGACGCTTTTTCTACGGCTATTTCAACTAACGTTCGCCAGATGGCCTAATGAATTATTTTTGGGATAGGCTATTACATGCTATGATTAGGGTCACGGCAAGTTACAAAACCGCTGAGGTGTCAGGTGGGCCACGGTTCCAAAATGTTTGTGAAGCCCTGCTGTAGAGCAACTTAAAGCAAGTATGTAAATATAAATCCACATGCTAGTCTTACCTTGGAACATAAATATCAGTACAATCTAAAATGGCGCTCGACTAATTTGGTCTTTATAAGGATTTTTCAAGGATTAAGTAACAAGGACGTTAATTAGTAACATTTTAGTTATGTTTACAATTACAGTGGGCCAGGTCTACTGTCTCCTTACCATTGTTCTGAAACAAAAGTGTTGCAAAATGCAGATGTTGAAAACATTGCTACTTCACCTTTTGAACAGTGTTTATTCTAGGCCTTCTCTGCGGGGAGGAATTCCCCACCTCAAGTTTAAAAATTCCCTCCAAAAATGTTTATATGTTGCATGCGGGGATGGAAATTTCCCCCTCCCCCAAAGTTTGACGACGGGGGAAATTTTTTGGGAGAGGGGAAAATGTAAGGATGAGAATTTTTGGGTTGGCAGGGCATTTGAAAAGGTGAGAACGGCAAAAACATTAGGAAGGATGGGAAAGATGACCCTTTTTGCTTGTCAAGAATTTTGGAGACTCAGACCTTGTCTCCCCCCCCCCAAAAAAAAATTCCAATCCCCAATGTCAATGTGGCTAGAATAAACACTGCCTTTTGAATAAGCATCTTACAGACATGAGAGTCTTTCTACTTTTGTGATTTTGTATTAAAAGGGCATTTAAAAGCATTTCTTTCATTTTTTATAAATCACGCTTGAAAACGCATGTTGGCTAGTTCCAGTGGCGTAGCCAAGGGGAGAATTTGGGGGTGAACCCCCCTTGGCTGCCAAAAACAAAATATTTTTAATAAGTTTTCTCTTGGGCATAGAATATAGAATGTAACGGTGCTTAAGAGGCGAGGACCTTTTTATTTTTTGCTTGTCAGGAAAAAACTGGAGATGATAACGTTTTTTTGCTTGTCAAGATTTTTCAAAAGTTGGTGTTGGTCACGATCAAAAACCAAAATCCAACCCCCACCTTCCGGAAATCCTGGCTACGCCACTGGCTAGTTCAGTAAGTTTGGCGCCTCGTATCTCAACGCCCCGCTGCCTCTATAGAGTAGACGGGCCGGGGTACCTTTTAATTGTCTTCCGCCGCCTCTGATTCGTATTCGTCATCATTGCCGGAAGTTGAATATTCATGCATTTCGCTGCTGAGAAATGAACGAGAAACTCGAATTTATTAAATGGGAAATCTGCGTCACGTGATTTATGGACGATGTCGTAAAGAGTGGGTGGTCCGAGATATTTGCGACGGATAACAGATTGTTACAATGAGCAGAGTGAGGGTAGAAACTGTCAAAAAGAATAGCGTGACGTAATTTATGGACGTCCTCCTGATGATGATGATCGATCATCATCATAACCATTAGCATCGCAATCGTTGTGGTTGTTGTTGTAGCAGTAGAATCTGCAATCAGCGTCGTTATGCAATCATTACTGTCGTCGTCATCATCATTGTCGTCGTTTCTGCAATTAGAAGCACCAGGACGCCTATAATGCACTTTTATGGTGCGAAGTTTATTGCACTTAAGTGCAATCGACAGTGCTCCAACAGAGTGGTACTTAGAAGTCAGTCCAAGCGGGAAACCGTGAGACAGACTACAGAGGGAAAAAGCCCGACAGACATGGGATTTTGTCTGATTTAAACGCATTTGACGAGCGTGCAGATGCTGGGGGGAGAGTGGGGAAGGGGAGAAGAGAGATGAATATTAACAGAATAATTTTCAACGAAGTCAGAATACGGTATCAGTTCTAGGCACATCATACAAAGCATTGTCTATTCGATTATCTCAATTTTTAGATCTGTCACTGAGTCCACACGGATTTCGAGAACTGAGGGTAGGAATTCATAATAATTATTGTATACTGTTCTTTATAAACGCAAAAACGCAAAGACAAGAGACCAAGATCAGTGGTTTTCACACAGGCTTACTTAGCCTCCTAAACCACTTAAAATCACATTATTATTATTATTATTATTATTATTATTATTATTATTATTATTATTATTATTATTAAGCCAAAGAAGGAGAATACAGAAACAATCCTACTAGAGGACAAGAGGACAAAGAATTAGATTAGATTACACAGCAAGACCATAATGGGTGAAACATAGTAGCTCCCACACAGTGTAGACCCAATTGAACCACCCTAAGCCCTATTATTATTATTATTATTATTATTATTATTATTATTATTATTATTATTATTATTATTATTATTATTAAGTCTGAAATGCTTTGTAACTTTTGAGAACCACTGCTTCAGTCCAATGCCGAGGTTTCAAGCTCAAACTGCTCTGTGGGTCGCATGAGGGCTTGTACAGTAACCTGAGAACCGCAACACCCGAACTATGTTGCAAATGATTAATTCGATTTTTAAAAAGAAAATAATAGCCTCATTAGGTTGCGAGTTTCAGTCGGCTTTTGTTTTAGCTACTTATCTGGCATCGTTTTGCATCAACAAGAGTTTCTAGTATGTTTGAATTTACGAGAAGAAGACAATCTCAGTGTTGCTTGCAAACAGGAGCGTAGCAGCCATGTGGACAACCTGGCCAAAATGCCAAGAGCCCCCGACCTGCAAAGGGCCCCCGACCCGAGAAAATTTTTTTCCGCAGAGTTGTAAAGAAGTCGTCAGATCGAAAGACCGACAAGTAAAAAAATAAAATAAAAGGCCATCAACAAGTCCGACAAGCAAAAAAAGGGTCGTCAACATTTCCGCAAACTTGTCAGATCGTCTCTGGAAAGGGCCCCCTGTCCGTTTTTCGCCAAGGGCCCTCCGAGCATATTGCTACGCCGACTGCTTGCAAATGTTCATAAGTGAGTCGTGACCTGAGCACAGATCTGTTAACTTAATATTCAGTGTCTGACGCATTTGTGCTTTGGTCGAGAGCAGTTGAAAATGCTTTAAAGTCCTCGGTCGTTTCATTTGATTGATTTTCCACGTTAACTGATAAATTTTTCATTCTTGTGGCAAGCGTATTGGGTGACAAGCTCATGCATTCAAACAGTTTCTTTTATCAGGGCATAAAATATCACTTACCTTTAACTGGCGTTCTTTTATTAGCAAAACCTTTCAAAGGACCGCAGTGGCGTAGCCAGGGGGGATTGGGTTTTGGGGGCCCCACCCCTTGGCCGCCGAAAAATATTCTTATGAGTTTCCATGCATTTGTTATTTTTTGACGCGTCTTTGGGGGTCAAACCCCATTGGTTATTGGTCCAAAACGGTAAAGGTTTAAGTAAAAGGATCTTTTCTTGCTTGTCAGCTAAAAAAGTAGAGCTGATAACGTTTTTATGCTTGTCAGGATTTTTCCAAAGTTGGTAGCGGTCAAAACCAAAACCCAACCCCCCCTCCTTCTGAAAAACGAAAATCCTGGCTACGCCACTGAAGGAACGTGATTACTTTGTATTCATGTCACTTATTGCAAAACTTATTTTTTATAATTCCTGAATCCTCGCTGGACTGATTAGCATTGGTAAAAAGCTCATCTGTTTGCACAGTGCTGCTTTTAAATGCATGGGGCATGGCTTTGCCGTCTCTGATACTCTTACCAAACGGCTGTCGTTTGTTGACACAGACGATACATTGACTTTCATATCTGACCTCGGACATAAATAACGTATAACTCGTCCGATTGCAATTTAAACACTTTCTTTTCGTCTGCGAGTTTTCGTTTTTCGAAACAGACGACATTCCTACAGAGTATTAAATTTTAGTAGAAAAATGTCATTAAATCAACTTTTTATTCTACATTAAACTGCAGTCAAATACGATCGTGCGCACAAGATAACCGAAGGTTCATGCATAATTAATAGAAAGACTACGAATAACTAATTAAGTAAGAATTCATTACAGTTGAGATGGCGCGCTATCGTTAAACAGTGGCGAGAGAAATAAGGCCTATTTTTAAAAATTGTCAATTTCTCGAAAATCTCATATACAGGGTGTCTACGAAAAAAACCCCCAGCAGGAAAACTTTGATTTCTTAAAAGTTCCTAAATATATTTATATCAAAATTTCCACACTTCTGCAGCACATATTTTTCCACCTTTATGCCAATTTTCATCTCATTTGCTTGTAAGATGGCTATTTTGTGAGATATCAAAGTCAAAATTCGATTTTTACGAATCAACAGACAAAATTGTATTGATTGTCTAGAAATTTCAACTTAAACCACAATTGTTCAAGATGGTTATCGGACATAATTGCAAACCCTAACCCTAACCCTAACCTTAATTGCAAAAATTGTTCGGTATCCAAAGCCAAGCTCCCGCAATGTCTGAATTCGCATATTATCTTCATTCGATATTTTACCCATTTTGAAAGTTTAAATCAAACTTTTATTGTTATGTCGAATTCTGTGAGTTTAAAAACATGTTTACAAAATTTCATGCGATTTAAACTTTACTACTACTACTGGAACAATAACAACAACTGTTAATAATACCACCAAAATTGACATGAAGCCAAATTTATGTGAAGCTGTAGATATTTAGGCATGTCATGCTGCGACTGAGTAGTAAAAATAGAATTTTGACTTTGATATCTCACAAAATGGCCACCTTACATGCAAATGAGATGAAAATTGGCAGAGAGGTGGGGAAATATGTGCTGCACAAGTGTGGCAATTTTGATAAAAATATATTTAGGAACTTTTAAGAAATCAAAGTTTTCCTGCTGGGGGGTTTTTTCGTAGACACCCTGTAGATTGAATTTTGTTTTTGCTCCCAAAATGCGTCACGGGCCACACAAAACGTCCTCGCGGGCCGCTTGCGTCAAAACTGAATTTCAGCTTATTAATTAATTAATTAACTAGATTAGGAATGCCGCTTTTATGACTTATGGGTTCAACAGTGTCCAGGGTCCTAAAGGCGAACGATTTTCACGTCCCATTTTGTAGCCTTGTACGCCTCTGACTAATGTTGATTCTAATTCTCTGTTGAAAGGATAACCGGTTTAGGTCTTAGACATCAGGATCAGTGGCGTAGCCAGGGGGTTTAAGGGGTTTGGGGGGTTAAACTTCCTCCTTGGGCGCCGACGAAAAAAAAGTTCTTAATGTGTTTCCATGCATTTTTTAATTTTTAGACGCGGTTTTGAGGGTCAAACCCCCATGGGGCTGCTGGTCAAAAGTTTTTAAGCGCCATAGGCGTGACGACCTTTTTTTGGTTGTCAGTATGTGAAAAGAAAAATTTTAGAAGGAAAGACATAGAATAGATATATAGGACGACCTCTTTTGCTGTCAAGATTTTTCAAAAATTGGTTACAGTCAAAAGTAAAAACCAAACCCCACCCCTTCCGGAAATCCTGACTACGCCACTGATCAGGACAATGTGGTGATATTAAATAAGAGTTTTAGTAATGATTCTAGCATGAGAATAAATGATAACTTGGTGTAGGACGATCAAATATAGCACCAAACCTGCCTATTAAATTTAAGATTACAACTTTATCAAATTATCAATTTACGTATAGTTTGTGTAACATTTACAGTACACACACACACACACATCAATAGACGAACGCATACGAGGAAGGCAGAGATCACAAGATGGACTGACTGCGTAGAAAAAGACATCGAACCAAGAGGATTCTAAAACTAGAAGGAAAGACAACAGGAAGAAAAGAAAACACTTCTTGAGAAAATTGGCAATAAACAGAGAACAATAATATTGAAAAGCATCTTTTTGAAGTCAAATAAGTGGAGGCAATTGAAGACGACAGCTTAACCTTGACTGATTTAGATACAGGTAACCGCGATGGCGCTATAAAAGCAGCTGTTTGTCGCATTTACTGTGAAATGTCGACCGCTTTGGTCGTTTAAGTCGGGTTTTGTTTTTGGCGTTGTGCTTTCCGTTACACTGTTTGAGTGCCACTTTGTTGAATACGAAACGCTCGGAGGCAAACCATTCTACAGAAATCTCTATTCGTGGAATGCAGGACAAGTGTTATGTGCTTGCTTTTATGTGGTGCGCTAGTTTCGAAGGCTTCTTCTTCTGCTCGCCCGACCCCTTCTAATGCTCGTCGTTAAAGTTACTGAAATGTAAGTAAAGTCGATACTCGACAGCCTTTTTAGCTGTTCAACTTCTTGCCATTTAAAGAAATCATCTAATGTAAATTGCGCTTTGGTTTTGTGAGGGTATGTACCTATAAGCCCAGTGGCGTAGCCAAGGGGTTTTGGGGGTTAAAAACCTCTTTGGGTGCCCGACCGAAAATGTTTTCATTGTATTTCACATATTTTTTATTTTTAAACGCGATTTTGGGGTTAAAACCCCCTTTTGGCTGCCCAGATCCAAAGTTTTGATAGAGCAATCAGCGCAATTAAGTAAGGTGACGACCTTTTTTGCTTGTCCGGCACCAATGCTGAGAAAGGACGAAGATCAGACGCGATGACCTTTCTTATTTTCTTTCTTACGACGGAATCTAGGCTAACGTACATGGCGCCATTAGGTGTGATACAATCTATTATTATTATTATTGTCAGACAATTTGCTATAGCGCCGTTGGTGAGCGAATGGCACAAAACAAGGGTGCTTCGACAACTAATTACTCGTAACTGAGCTTAAATAAATGCGTTTTCAAGTTGGTAATAAACGTCGCGGCAGCGTTCGCGTTGGTCACTGTCCGGAAGAGAGTTCCACAGGACCGGGTTTCCCCGTGTAAAAGATCTCTCGCCAAATAGAGGAGTCGAGGATGGTGGAGGCACGAGTAGCTGATTCCGCTTGCTGGACCTTAGCTGAGCCCGCCGTTCGACCTCCGTAGATCTAGTCAACGTGACATAATATACAATACAAGACTCTATGGTCATTGTCAAAGCAGTAAACAGAAAGCCCATATTTAACGTGTTTACACAAGTATAGACTGACGAACCCCAACCCAACCCATTAATTTTTCATAATCTGGACCGAACCCAATCCATGGACTATGTGTTAACCCAACCCATGAACAAGTCTGGTCTCACGAGAAGCACACGTCCTCGAATCTCTCTCTCTCTCTCTCTCTCTCTCTCCTCAAGCTGTTCACACCATTGCCGAGATCGAGCAGGACGGCAAATAGCTGGAGCTTCCGCTTAATAGGAACGTTACACAACAGCACACTATACTAGAAAGCCCGTTGCTCTGTTTGCCGTAGTCTTCAGGTCACCACTTGAGGCAATATATCCACACGCGTCCTCTGTTGCCCGACTTTCCGTTAGCGTCTGGTCGGTCGGTCGGTCGGTCGTCTCAAAGGCGTCCGCTCCCATGCAATCGGCGTTCGGGCAGATGGACGGTGAGCGGGGGACGATGGGAGGGAGGACAGGAAGAGTATTTAACTCGCCGACACATTCGAGCGTTATTGTCTATACAGCAGTCATTTTCCTGCGCTGTTTTGTCGCTTTGAACAGGACTGAGGAATATATACGAAACACAGAATGGGTAAGATACCTGCATCAAACACTTATTTATACAGGCCCCTATATAAGTGTATATACAGCTGTATATATATATATATATATATATGTATATATATATATACGTAGAGAGGAATGGAAACAATGGAGCCCTGAGCCTGTCCCAGGACAAAGAAGATTATATATATATATAAATATATATATATATATATATATATATAAAATGCCCTCAGTACTTCGTTCACGAGAGGCGTATGGCTACAAAATTGTCCGGATACATGATATTTGGATTTGATGTGCCATCGGTTGATGCTCCTGTGCATTATGAAAGTGGCGCTATAGAAGTTTAAGATTAGATTAGATTAGATTAGATATGATTGTGTGCTATATATATATATATATATATATATATATATATATATATATGGACACTTTTTTAATAAGTCCCTCGGAACTAAGCATAAGTATCTGTTTATTTATTTATTTATTCGAATTTACTGCAGGAAAACATAAATGTCTAAAACAGAAAGCAACACAACGCAAACAGAACTAATAACCATGAAAGCATAAAGACAGAAAACTTTATACCGGCATGTAGCTTACCTGCACATCTAGCAGACTTACACGTATATTCAATATATTCAATATCCCATAATGCCATCGAAACCAGAATGGTTCTAGAAATTGTCCAGAAACCTTGCATATCGGTTACTAATATTCGTTTCAACAGAATCAATTGTAAAAATAGCTCGTATCTCATCGATATTTTGCCAAGAACGCGTATCAAAATCTTATACAAAAAGTGGCGTGGAGAGAGTGGTGGGTGCCCGGAGCCAAGTCGATAAAAATGTTTGACGAGAAAAAAAAGGTAGCCGAGTGAATTTTGCTTCTGCGTTGACTTTATGTTTGATTGTTTTTGTATCTAAGAATCCGCTTAAATATATAATCATCTTTATTCGTGACAAGCACAGCATAAAAAGTAGTACACAACCAGTAGTACACAACCAAGGAAAACACAAATCAACTGAACAAAACTAAATAATAATAAAATAATAATAAAATAAACCTAATAATAAACAAATACACTAAGCACAAACTAAGCACAAACTTATATATACAAAAATAATATAATATAATATAATATATACAATGTATGTTTGTTTTCGTAATGAGATTCAGAACTGACGTTGGTTTCAATGCAGTCGGAGGCAGAATGCGTTCTTCGAAAAGAGGAACTGAACTCTTCTTTTTCTTCGCAGAGCTATGACATTGATCCGAGTGAGCTCCATACCAGAGCCTCATCAGACTCGACAGGCAACAACAGTTACACTCTTCACGCCACCGGAAGAGACCTCGAATTCATCGAAGGCGTCATCGGTGACGTCATCGGCGTCGTCTGCGCGTTCGGATTGGTCGGCAACGTCGTCAACATACTCGTCCTCAGCCGTCGCGGTCTCGGCGTGACGATGGAACGCCTCGAACTGTCCGCCCACTACTGTCTCATGGCGCTGGCCGTGTCCGACAGTCTCTTCTGTCTGTCCGTTCTTCCGCGGATGTTCCTCGGACACCGGACGTTCGGATTCGTCGGCTACGACTTCCGGATCTGGTACGTCGCCCACGCCGACTTCATCATCAACGCCTTCATCCTGTCGAGCACCTGGCTGATCGTCGTCATGGCAACGAGTCGCTACATCGTCATCTGTCATCCGATCCGAGCGCGCGCCTTCGTCGGCAGACGCTTCGTCGTCTGCTCGATCGCCGGCGTCTCGTGCGCATGCGCGCTGGTCAACGTCCCGCGCTACTTCCGGTGGACGATCCGACGACTTCCGTGTCTCAACAGCGACGCCGCCGCCGCCAATCGAACCGATCACTACCACTACTACCACTACTACTACTACTACCTCCCCGACCCCCTCCGATTCGACTTGGCCTACAGCGTCGTGCATTTCGTCCTCGGTATAACGCTGCCGTTTGTCGTAGTCGCCTGTTGCAACGCGCTCCTCATCCGGACCCTGCGCCGGTCCGTGCGGCTACGAACGGCCAGCTTCGCCGGGACGCGCTTCGCCGGGGGAACGTCGGCCAAGCGCATCTCACTGACGTTGGTCGTCATCGTCGCCGTCTACATGCCGCTGATAGTTCCGGCGGAAGTGCTGACCTTCTTCCGGTCGGTCGTCCTGCTCGACGTCGCTCAACTTCCGGTCTACAATCTCCTGCAGGCGGCGTTCAATCTGCTGCAGGCGATCAACTTTTCGTTCAACTTCCTGCTCTACTGCGCCGTCAACCAACACTTCCGACGCACCTTCGTCCGCCTCGTCTGCGCGCCGTGGCGTCGACGGCGGCGCAGGTGTCTACTGGACGGGAACCATCGCCGACTGGCCGGGGTCCGTCTGGGACGCGGCGGAAGACTCCGGTTCCACCCGGATACGTTCCGTACCACCACTACAACGAACTCGTTCAGTGTCGAGATGAAGACCTTTTCAAGCAGTCTGTTGAGTCAGGAGAAGAGGACTCTTACTACGACGACGACGACGACGACGACAACTGCACGGTAGATGGCGTTCCATTTCACAAGTATACCAAGTATGCGGTGACTCACTCTCACTCCCACCCCCTCCCCACCCAAATGGTGTGAGGTCTGACTAGGAAATGACCACTACATGCCGCTCATAGTTCCGGCGGAAGTGCTGACCTTCTTCCGGTCGCTTCTTATGCATTAGAAAGCAATATCAAATATCGCATTGATGCCTGCAGTATTTATGCCTCCTGCAGTAAGGAAGACTTTGAATAACTGTGGAGCAAGGCTTTACATGACTACAACGCTATAATATAGGGTCACTATGGTATTGTAAGTAGCCTACAGTTATACTTATGTCCGGATCGGGACATTTTGAGTCAACATTATTCCGGGTCCGAAGCGAAAACTACCGCACAGGTTTAGACTGACCATAGCGTACTACTTACTAAAGTTACCAGTTACAAGTACAGTCATTTAATGCTCAATATTCAGTTACCGTATGTGCAGCTTCAACTGATTCTTTGTGTGCCGTAGTTTCGGCTAGATGAGCCTAGATCTAAATTTTGCAGGTGCGTTCGTTAATTTCAGTTAAGTTCAGTGGCACGTTAAAACAGGCCCTGTGGTTCATGGGTCATTATTGAGTGCCCCATTGTCATCTCTAACCCCCACCCCCACCCCCGACTCCCAATGACCGTAGCTGTCCAACAACTGTCAGAGTATAGGGCGAGTTCGTCAATATACCTTTGCATTGAATTTGTAAAAAGCCTAGCGTTTCTAATCGCTCGAGTGGCTTACAGAATTTGAAATACCGAGATGTGAAATCGTGCACACTGCACCTGTACACGTGTTGTAATATAATTAATCTTTGAAACATGTTCATTCAGTCAGAAATCAATGACGCATTAGCCGAAAAACAAACACAGTATATTGTATCACGATAAAGACACGGGGTCTTTATAACTACCAGGGCATGGGGAGTGGCCCTAAGGCCACAATCTGGCCCGCTGAGGCCTTTGATCCGGCCCGCGACGCCTCCCTGAGAACATAAACCAACTCCTGTTTTTCTTATGCTTTTTATTACTGACTGACTATATACAATACAGTCGTAGCTCGTTACCTTTTACAAGCAGTCTGTTTCGTCCGACACTGCTTCCATAACCCAGTTCAACATGCCTGCTGATGCATTGTACTATTTGGCAGCACATATTGTTGTGAACCGCTTTTATCCAGATTGAAAATTGTGAAAAAATCTTCCTCAGTCCTCACAAACAAACATTTATCGGAAATTCCAAGGATTGGCATATGCTCCGTTACAGCAGATGAAGACTTTTGTATGCACTAAGGAACAACGTCAGATATCGCATTGATGTCTGCAGTGGGAAAGATTTTGAATAACCGTGGAGCAAAGCGTTACATGGCTACAGTGATGTGGTTACTCTGGCATCGCAAGTACAGTTACACTGTTACACAGTTGCAGTTGTATAGTATATTAAACTACGACGATATTTTCTGTTGTGGAAAATTACGCCATTTTACATATTGCCCCCCAGACCTAAATTTTTGTTCTGTGGCCCCGACGCAAAGGGTTGGACACCCCTGACCTATACTGGCAGGAATTAATATTAAGTAAAGTACCTCCCTTCCCACGAAGGCGCAGTTCCAGCGTAGTTTCTCAGGAAACAGAATTGAAGGATTGTCTATCATCAATGAGATACAGATGATTACAGAATATCCTTGGTACATGGACTTCTTTCTAAGTTCCCTTTAGTGGAGAAGAAGGTTATCGTCTGTCTCATCGCTTCTTTATCAGAGTTTCTGCACTTTCGCCAGAGTTATCGAATCAAATCTTCGTAGTTGTTATCACTTTAATGGCGATCTTTGACTCATTTCGTCAATATCTTTATCAATTAAAATTAAGCAGTAAGTTAATCGAAGTTTGTTTTCTGAAATACTACTACTACTACTACTAGCTACTACCACTACTATTACTACTACTACTACTATTACTACTACTACTACTATTACTACTACTACTACTACTACTACTACTACTACTACTACTACTACTAATAATAATAATAATAATAATAATAATAATAATAATAATAATAATAATAATAATAATAATAATAGCCAAAACATCCATAACATCCATTCAATTGATGTAACACAACGTTGGGCAAACCTCGAAAGCGCCATATAAATCAACTAGATTTTACTTACTTACTTAATTAGAGTACATCGGTAGACTTCCTTTGGATATCATGATTCATCCTAAAGACGGATTTAACTGCCAGTTCGAAATATCCAGGTCTTTAAGCGCTTCTTAAACGTATCTAGTGATGGTGAGAGTTGAATGGTCAGTGGTAGACCATTCCAGACCCGTGCTGCCGCCACGGGAAATGCGCGATCACCGACGGTGGAAAGACGCATTCGCGCGACGAGTAGCGCTGCAGTGGAACCCGAGGACATAACCTGAAACTGTTTGTGAAGCAGGTTGGGAGACAAACCTATGTTAATTGAAACTGAGCAAAATACAGTAACAAGGCGAAGGATAGAGTTTAATGTTTGAGCCGACCTATCAACTAATTGAATGGCATTCACTGTTAATTAATAGCATTTATTTACCCTCTTCTGAGATGACGCAACCAGTCTTTCTGTATCGCCATTTGCAATGCTACAACGACTCCAACCACAATCAAGCGCTGATTCGGATAAATTTTCCATAAATTAGAAACCGGTTCTTCTATGAAACCAAAATAAATGCAAATTATCATTTTACACAGTTTTATTTAGACTCATTGGGGTTTTTATCCCTTCTGCAATAAACTATAGGAAGCAACGAGTAAAACATAACATTCCTCTTCAGTGGCGGGTCCGGAATTTCTTGGTGGGGGAAATGAAATGAATTAATAGGAAGTTGGTGGGGGATGAAAAGAGAGTGGAAAATCAATCAACTTTTCCGAAAAATAAAAAGGCTGACGAGCAAAACAGGCAATTTTTTCCCGAATTTTCCTAAACTTTTACCGAAAAATAGGTCGACACGCAAGAAAAAAGATCACCCGCAGTTTTGTCCGACATGTCATTTTGCTTGACTCTTACCCAAAAATAGTTTGTGAAGCAAAAAAAGTCCGGTGGGAGGAATGCACCCCACTCATCCCCCCCACGTTGAACCGCCACTGTTCCGCTTCCTCGAAGTATAAAATTAATGTTGCGAAAACGACGACGTTTGAGGTTCTATGGGCGATCGAGAATTCATTAACTAACTTAGCATGATTTAAAGTGGCTTAGAAGGCATTACCCGGTACTGCCTGTGTGAAAGCCACTTGGGGCACTAACGGGGCTTGAACTCGCTCCGTCAGCCTGACGCTCCAGCACGTAACCCACTCTGCCATCTTCCGCCCCCTAGTGACAGTTTTTAAAAGAAAGCTTGGCTTTTCAGAGAGATCTCAACAATTAGAGTCTAATTTTCTGATTTATTCGCGTAAATTTTCTCTCTCAATTCTAGCAGGACATCTTTAGAACAACTCGTCAATAACACTGGTTTACATGAAATTTATTGTCTAAGTTTTCTTAACAGATTTAGGACAATTTCAATGTCATAAATCCAAATATAACATTGGTTTTGCTCAATCAGGTCAACTTTTTGATATATCGCTACTTGATGATTTTTCATGTATGCATGTATTTTCTATCTACGTCATGCAGATTTCATTATAATGAAATGGTCAACACACAGTTTGTTGCCTGCAAAGTAAGACCTGTTCCTGAGTAATTTTGGTGCCCTGATTCCAAAAATGTTATCCATTTTGCCCCATCGGCTATAGTTTTTGAGATACGGCTTAGTCGTCCTCGTATTTTGGTTCTACTAAAGTGCGTTAACTGCAGAATCCTTAATCTATTTGAATTCTATCATCGAACAGCAAAAATCTTCTAAGCAACAACTATTACATATTTAGATACAATTGAACTAAGAATAAAAGCAGAAAAAGACAAAATAATGACAATAATTGGGCAGCCCGTTACCAATATCGGGAAGCTAAATGTCGACGGTAAAGATGTTGAGACCAATGGAGGGATTCTGCTATCTGGAAAGCCAAATCAACAGAGATGGAAACTATGATGAAGAGATAAAGATCAGAATCGGTAAAGCACATAGTGCATTCTCAAAACTGACAAACGTCTGGAAGAGAACCGGGATTAGCGTACGGAATACATTAAGTTAATATGAAGTAGTCATTCTCTCCACGCTCCTATGCCAAGCGGAATTGTGGCCTCTGTCCAAAGCAGACCTAAAGCGGAACGAGGACGCCCACCACAAATGGCAGCGAAAGATCCTGAACGTACACTGGAAAGATAATATTATAAGCAATGTTGAAGCAAGAAGAATAACAGGACAGCAGATGATGGAGGAGATTCTAAGAAAACGAAGAATGCGCTGGGGATTGGACATGTACACCATAATGTGGAAAACAACCGGATTCCAAAACAGGCAATGGACTGTCTGACAGAAAACAGCAAAAGAAAGAGAGACAGACCAAGGATAACAGGGAAGAAAACAGTTTAACAAGATTTGATGCACACGGGTCTGGTATCAAGCGAGGTCCAAAATTCAGCAAACGATCAATGTAGATGGAAAACAGTCTGTTCTGCCCGATGTACTTCCAGTACGAGGACGGACTGAGCACTAAGTAAGTAATATTATATACGCTTCATTTAAAATGCAAAAGCTTTGATGCTTATGATAAAGTAACAGTTGACTATATTCGTGAAATGCTTGGATTGAATCCAATACATGATACTGTTAAGAATCGTCAACACTCTTTTAAATTCGGTTCTCTAGGAACCATTTTATTTTATAAATTGTATAATAACAGAATGTGTAATTATAGTTAGTTACGAATGATGTTCATCTTCTGTTATCTGCGCTTGCGAATAGAGATTTCTAAAAGAGAGTGTTACCATTTTGAAGAGTTACTTTTCCTGTAAGCGTCATTAGTGGTCCTGGTTCAGCACAGACGTATATGGCAGCAGTGCTTTGAGACGCATTGAACTGAAGTTCAAATTTTCCCTTTCCATCTTTGGCGACAGTGAACACATGAGACAGTTTGGGTGTTACTAAATGTCCATTATAGATCTCTTTTTGATTAGAGGAGCTTGTATACATATAACCCCAGCGTAAGTTCAATTCCGTATTATTCGTTATGCACACTAGCGTCACTTTTTGACCAACATGCGCTGTTGTATTTTGCGGACCCTCAATAAGAAATCCATCGACTGCAACAAACAAAGACCTGCTAGAGTGTTCAAAGTTCAAACGACCGTTATTGCCTGATTAACATGAACAATGAACATCACTTGGAAGCAACTCCAATACTTTGGCTATATATATATATATATATATATATATATATATATATATATATCTTGTTCTAATATTGTCTGATTACGAGGAGATGAGATTTAGACAAGAAATCATTCTAAGAATTGGAAAATGCAGTTTAAGGAGGGAGGGAGAGAAGAAGGAATGGATGAAGCCAGTCTACTCCAAGAGAGGGTCCTGTGACATATTAAATCGTCTGCGGACAGATGCTAATCAGCAGGCCAAATTTGTCCTTTAGTGTCCTTCAAATAGTCCGAAACTTTTCTTTTTAGAAGACTGCCTATTTTCCTTTTACACGTCACTCCTACGAGTCTATATAGGCTTATTCAAATTCCAATCAACAAAACCTGAAATTGAATAATTTTTAACAGTCTTCTCGGGAAATCCAGTTGGTACCTAATCCTCTTAATTTTTAAAAACAAATAAAACACACAAGTTAAGGACGTAGTAAACAATATATACAAGGCCTCGTAACCAGTGGCGGCTCCACAGGGGGCCCGATGTGGCCCGTGCCCCTCTATTGAGTGTCTGGCCCCCAGTGGGCCCCTGTTGGGACCCTATACTTAATACTATATACCTAACAACAAATGGTTGACCCCCATGATTGGAAGTTGCCACCCAACGACCCCCCCACTTGCCAAATCCCGAAATCCTGGAGCCGCCACTGCTCGTAACCCAGTTATTTTTGAGTCAAATAGTTAAAACATTTTGACAATCGGTTCACATTTGCCAAAGCTATATATGGACAAATGTACAGTAGCTTGTTCTTATTGGGTCACAGTATAGTTTATCGCGTCAGATGATAAACCAAATCGCTCCAGAGTATCTTCAGGAGTTTTTTGTACCGCCAACAACTCGAAGGTTGCAACTGTCCCTGAGGTCCGATGCTCAAAGTCTTCTGAAGATATACCTCATTGCAAAACATCACTCGGTTCCAGGTCATTTGTGGTGTCAGGGCCAAAGACATGGAACGATCTACCGATGTCTGTTAAATGATCCTGTTCTCCGTCATCCTTCTTCAGGAAATATCTAAAGACACATCTGTTCCGGAAATCTTGTTCTCTTCTTTTTTTCCTTTCCTTTTGTTTTCTTTTTACAGTATACGATTACTGCTAATTAATTCTATTTGTAGACTTATAACTGGACTCTGTCATGTGCCCTTGCTCCTGACATTTGGTAATGTGACCCACAATCAGTGACATAGCCAGGATTTCCGGAAGGGGAGGTTTCGGCTTCGATCGTGACCAAACTTTGCTAATTTTTTATTTTGTTTTTCCTTTTTTAGGAGCTGATAAGCAAAAAAGGTCGTCACCTTCGTATTCTTTCTATTTTTTTTCTATTTTTCATAGCACTTAGAAATGTTTCCAATCGGCAGCCAGCCAATGGGGGTTTTGACCCACAAAATCGCGTCCGAAAATGAAAAATGCATGGAAAGCATGTAAAAAAATTTTTCGTCAGCAGCCAAGGGGGTTTTAACCCCCAAATTTCCTCTTGGCTACGCCACTGCGCACAATAAATTGTCAGCTTAATAATATGATAATAATATTAGGGCATAATAATAATAATAATAATAATAATAATAATAATAATAATAATAATAATAATAATAATAATAATGAGAAAGACGCTCATGCAATGAATAACGTATCTAAATGAAAAGCGCATGCAAATCTTAAAGCTAATAACAAGCAATGTAGGCTATAGGCCTACAGATAAACAGTAATAAGGATCTGTCATGTATGACATGCAATGGAAAGTGACCATCACCATTGACTCGCAAGGCACGAAGCCAAACTCGGACAGGATTAAGGAAGTCAATGCAGAAAAGACGTCATATATTCACTAATGTGATCATCACATCTTGTGACACCAGCAATCACTCTCACAATACCGTACAGAGGACCATCTGGAGTTTGTAACTTACAGGGCGTGCTTAAAATAGCTCAACATGTCTCTACCGGGTTTGTACAGTGACCTACTTGTCACTAGGTTTCACACTGAAATCTCACAAAGTAGGTCACTAGGTTTCACACTGAAATCTCACAGACTGGCGCAAAGAGGATTTGTAGACAGCGAGATTGCGAACAATAAGAAGAGAAGGCTGTAGGAAGGTAATTGAAACTATTGCGTGAAAATGCTCTTGGCAAAGCGATGGAGTTAGTTAAGAACGTGGCAGTAATTCGCGGAAGTGGGAAGTACTGCACAGATTAATTTTATTTCAATAACCTTCCAAAAATTCAAGGCAATCCATGGCGATTTTTGGATGTCAGACATTTAGGCCTATTTATCCAGCTTTGATCACTCTTGTTTTCGTGATCGCAAAACGTAAGGCCTACGGGATGAGAGGCATTGTTTCTAAACAAAAAACAGTATAATTTATTTCTGCTACTGAAGTTCCAATATAGTTCACTAAACTTCATGTATGTGGCGCGTTGGCAAGTAGGCCTTGTGCATTTAGAATATATAGAATTAAAATGGAGAATTTTTAAATTCTGGCATACAAAGTTCAAGTTAAGAAATAATTACCTGACGATTTGGCTTAAGCGCTTTCAATCATCTATAACTGAATATTTTTCACGCACAATATAACGCGATATGATTGTTTGAGTTAAGAAAAAATGATCAGTTTTTCAAACTCAAAGTAGGTCTTCTCCTCTATCGATAGGATCACTAATTTGATGCTGTAACTTTATTGTTATTAATAGCAACTGCCGTTGTTATTAGCGTTTCGTCACTGGGTCAATTGTAAAAACCTTCTGACAGAAGGTGTATGTGAAAATAGACATTACTGGTATTTTTTTAAAATGCTTAAAGAAGTTTATTGAAGATCTACTATCGTTGGAATGAAAATCGAAAATGGCAGAAATCAAAATTCAAATATCAATGCGATTCACCGTTGGCTTCGAAGGTCCTTGTGGACTATGAAGTGTGATGATGATGACGACGACGACGATGATGGTGGTGGTGGTGGTGGTGATAATGATCATGATAATGATGATGACGATGATGATGATGGTGGTGGTGGTGGTGATGATGGTGGTGATGATGACGGTGGTGATGATGATGGTGGTGATGATGATGATGATGATGATGATGATGATTTAGTCTGAATTGCATATTTTCAGTAAACCGATTTTCGATATGATGGCGATGCGCCTTAAATACCAGCACTGTGGTTTAGAAATAGCAAACGTATCAAAATCGAAACGTGCAAATAGACGATAAAAGCTAACATCCAACTTCAGCTAATTATATTCATCCAGAATTGAATACCTTTTAGACTCAAAATAGCTATCGGAATGAAAACGCTGATGAATAAGAGCCAACCAGACTGGTTTCCTCTGATTTTCTTTAACTACAGCACAACAAGTAGGTCTAATGAGAAAGAATGTGACCAATATTATTCATGTGTATGTCAGGCGAATAAGTATGAAAAGCCGATTCGTGGCTAATGTATCTAGAACCAGCAGAGAACTTGGTTTGCTGCTGCGGACCCACAAATTAGCAGTCAATTTTCTGCACATCTTTGTTTTATAGGCTTATTCCCTTGCAGATGGCTTCTGTTGCCCTTCTAGAAGTACTGATTACTCTTCCACCTAAAGGTAAACAGTAAAATAAAGATGTGTCCCCAGTCAGTAATTCGATTGCTACTGCGTCTTTTCATAGACATAGACGAAGGTTGGACAGGCCGAGATTACCAATGGTTGAACATTATAACTTTTGGCATGATTCCAAGTGACTCAAGTACTAAATTTCAAGTATTTATCGGATTTTTTCGTTAGGTCTGCTTTCTAAACCCCAACAGTTTTTTTTCAAAGATGAGGCTTTGACTCCTGCGAAGCGTCATATTCTAAATTTAACTTATGGAAATTATTCGACTAATCGACCTAATAGGGCCTACACAGAAGGCGGATATTGGCGAAGAAAACCTACACGATTATGATATCTAAGAGTTTTATCATCAGTATCTCCTCAACACTTTAAGACATTACTTCCTCTCCTGTGGTGATTCACTAATTTTATTCTCAAAAAGAGAATTCTTATTCCTTGCGATCATCGTACGCCCGCCCCATCCCTGTTTCCATTTTCACTTTCGTGATTGTCATCAATCATCCTGTACAACTAGGATGCTGTTGTATCGGAATCTACCTGTAACTGAGAGTCTGCAACTGATGTCGGGATGAAAGTAAATATCATGCTTTGCGCCAAAACCTTTACTCACCGATGAAGATTCTGTTACTTTCGGATTCATTGCTTTGAACTTTTACCGAATAGACGCAGTAAATATGACCTTAAACACCTCGATAATTACTTGTCGATTAGCCTAATTTATATTAATGACCTGTGAAGGTGTCGAAGTAACTGAGTCAAACAAATTTCTATAGCGCTACCCGAAAGCTTGGCGTGGTGCACCGGCTTATTCTTGGTCTCAGCCATAATTATCTGTAATCCGTCGTCCGTGGTTGGCGGAAGATTAGCGTTGTTGACTGATGAGTTTGTATTGTAAAGAAATTACGGATACATGGGCTTTGAAACTGGATGGTAACTGTATGGCGTTGTAGGTCAGACATAGGATTTTGAAATGTAAGTTTTTTTTCATCCTCGAAGTAAGGAATTCCATTTACTGTGTCTGAATTGTCACTGCTTAACGTTTCACTCACTCACCTTGTATCATCATTGGCATTATTAGTTAGGCCTATTGGCAATACTGTATAGTTGCTTATTTTCTACTAAACGATCGCTACTCTTTGATCCTTCAATTTTTACTTTTTACTTTACGTATTTACTTCGACCCGGCCTCTTTTAGACAGATCGGACACTTTTGGCTCGACATTTCTTAAGCTTATTTTGAATCTATCCGTTAATAATAATAATTTTTATTATTAAATAATTAAATTATCATTAGTAGTAGTGTTAGGCCTATGCCGTCTATATATATATATATATATATATATATATATATATATATATATATATATATATATATATAATCATAATGAAGCGAACAGTAATAGTTGACGAACTTTTTTGCTTGTCATAATTTTCCGATGGAAATCATGAGAATCATAAGCCTCTTCGGGAAATTCTGGCTACGCCACTGACTTTGTTACTAATTTTACTTCTTTCATAACTTCACGATTTTTCCAGGAGGTGCCACTGCACCCGTTGCACTCCCTCCGAACGCCCATGTATGAATAGTCAGGTATACAATACAATAAAATAAAAATAATGCAATTTTATAGCACCATTTCTAATAGGTCCCTACTCTAAAGGTATCAATCGATGCTACTTCAAATCCGTCAGCAAAAGATCAGGTCACTTCGGAGATTCCTTTAGGTAGCTGGTCTCATAAGTGTGAACTTGAGTGAAGAGGGGATTCTCGACTCGAGTGGCCTAGTAGAAGTGTAGGACTACGCCTATCCATGGCTGTTTTCAGTTCATTTTTTCAAGTTCATTCTTATTTTTCATCATGTAGCCTAAGCTTATTTGTACCGTTTTACTCTCTGAAAACCTGCATTGGATGGCTTTTGTCTCTTGAATTACATTGGAGAGTCAGGAGTTAAAAGTTTACAAATTGATCTATTCGTATTTGAGTTTCTTCTATGGCACGCAACTGAATTCAAGAAACTCTGGATACACGAACTCTCTTTGAAATACACTGTATTAATAATTAATCGATTTATAGACGAAGGTTGGACAGGCCGAGATTACCAATGGCTGAACATTAACTTTTGGCATGATTCCAATTGGCTCAAGTACTAAATTTCAAGCATTTATTCAGAGACGTCATTTCACTGTTTTTCAGGGAGGGGGGCAAAACACTTTTGACCTGACAAGTTAAGTTACAAGTTTGCGAAAAAGTTGACGACCTTTTTTTTGCTCGTCAGCCGTTTATAACGGTTAGACTACTCCACATATCATATACATCATATCAGGCGCTCCTTTAGGACATGTAAAAAAACTAAATACTAAATAACACAAGAAAAAAATTTTTTTTTCCTAAAAATCAGGGGGGCAAATGCCCCCCTGCCCCCCAAATGACGTTCCTGCATTTATCGGATTTTTCGTCAAGTCTGCTTTCTAAACCGCAACAGTTTGATTTCAAAGATGAGTCTTCGACTCCTGCGAAGCGTCATATTCTAAATTTAACTTATGGAAAATTTTCCACTAATAGACCTAATAATACACAGAAGGCGGATATTGGCGATGATTGTCAGTGTTCCTACTGGAATTTCCAACACGTTAAAAATATCTATGATTTCGGGAAAGTCCAACCGATCACGGCTATCTGCTTAATTGGCGCGGCAATTCTTCTTCCCTTTTCAATCAATCAATCAATCAATCAACAAACTTCTATGGCGCCACTATCATAATGCCCAGGGAATCATCCGATGGCACAAATTTGACTCAAACTGTGTCGACCGATAATGTTGCAATGGAATGAATGGATTTTGTCCGCATGTCTTTCTTACTCTTCTTCAATTTATCTTCGCCAGTAGGGCCTAGCTTCTTCTGCAATTTCCTCAAAATCCTGAACAATCTACTGGTCTCAGTGCAGTGGCGGCTCCACATTACGAGCCCGGGGGGCCCGTGCCCCCTATTGAATGCCTGACCACCCTATTGGCCCCCTGTTGGGACCCTATTATCCCTATACTTACAACTACACACCTACCAACATATTGTTGGCCCCCCATGCTTAGAAGTTGCCACCCAAACAGCCCCCTACTTGCCAAATCCTGGAGTCGCCACTGTCTCAGTGGTTATTTTCTGTCCCCATTTCATCTGACCATCGGTTCTAATAATCTTACACTTATATAGCGCCTTTAAAATAATGAACTAGTCATCGGCTAGCTAAAGCTCTTTGAAGGACATGTTCAAATCCACTCTGCACCGGTTGACAAGCGATTGCCCGGGAATCGAACCCAGGTTAACGATAAAGGCAGAGCTGACGGCCTACCAACCAGGGCCTGATAAGCCGTGTTGCACGTGTTTCAGTCGAAACGGGCAGTGGCGCCGAGAGGGGGTGCGGGGGTGCGGACCGCACCGGGTGACACCATCTAGGGGGGGGGTGACACCAAACAAGGATGACCTTTTTTTGCTTGTCCGTATTTGAGAAGGAAAAATAAGAAAGATTTAGAAGAGGTCCAAAGTCTAAATGGGTGACACCACGATTTTACCGCACTGGATGACACCAACCCTAGCGACGCCACTGGAAACGGGCATACTCATAAATCATTGAAAAACGTAGAAATTAGGTCCCACTATCTACCATTGCCAATGCTGGCAGAGTTTGATACTGCTGACCATGGGCGTCCGCAGAAATTTTTCCATTGGGGTGCAAAACAGGGTCTTGTGACGAAAGAAATGAAAAATTTTCCAGAGGGTGCAAATCAAAGTTTTGTGACGAAAGAAACAGGTAATTTTACTGTTTTCATAACCACAATTTTTCCAGGGGGTGCAATTGCACCCAATTGCACCCCTTCCGGACGCCCATGCTGCTGACTCATAAATTGTCATGATCCTAGTATAGGCCTATAGGCCTAATAGTATATTATCAATTTTATCTGAACGTTTTTCTAAATATGCTATTGCAACGATTAATCATA
The DNA here is from genome assembly GCA_018105865.1 of Metaphire vulgaris. Taxonomy (NCBI): domain Eukaryota; kingdom Metazoa; phylum Annelida; class Clitellata; order Crassiclitellata; family Megascolecidae; genus Metaphire; species Metaphire vulgaris. Next base: position 13,166,143 of record CM030855.1, read on the forward strand.
CATCCATATTATTTCATATTTGTTATGACAGTTGCGTGTAAGGCATCACCACCGGAGGGCCTATTAATTTAGGCTACTTGTGGAACGGGCCTACAAAAACTTAATTCGACCCTCCTACCAACTTAGTTATCGAGCGTGAACCTGATAATTATACAGTATGGTTTATGAGGCGTTAAACCACTATCGTTTTGGAGTGCCCATTAATACGGTGATCTGCGTTGCGTCTTAGACTAAGGATTAGCGCTCTATTATCAAAGCGCTGTGCAGATAGAATTTAACAACTTAAAATTTATGGGGGTAAGTCAGGGGGCCTCCTGGAAATCGCCGAATGCCAAGAAATTTTTCAAAAGAAATTAAAAATATTTTGTATCTTTAGCACGTGGAATACTATATATTAACACCATGAGAAGACTGACAAAGTGACAAGCATAAAAAGGTCGTCGCCAGTTTACTTATTCTTGATCTCATGACAATCATTGTAAAGCCTGACAAGCCAAAAAAAGGTCATCACACCCGGTCTGGTTTATCGGGCCAGTCCAACCATGGTGTAGATGCATTGGGAGATTTCGTCACATAGGATGTCATAGCAGCTTCGTAGGTTAGGTTAGATTAGGTTACTAAGTCAATTTATACAGCGCAGAAACATGGACGAAGGGCCAAAGGCTAGAGCACTTTGCACTTATACGAGGTCGCATAGAAGGTTCGTAGGTCCATACCTTCCATAATAAGGGTAAGAGACGTCCCGAGGTTCCCGGGATTGTCCCTGAATTTCAATGGGCGCTCCGGTGTCCCGGAAAAGCGTCGGGACGCTCATTTTGTCCCGGTTTTCGAACGAAATGTGAACTTCCTGAAAGGAAACATAGTAAATCTGTTTTCGTCTTGTCCACGTGTAATCATGAAAAGGTCTTTTTATGCTCTTTGGACTTGTGCTCTGGCTGATTCGGGAAGATGTCGATGTCAGTAAGAACTCGAACCATAACCCAGAATGTCCCGGTTTTCACTCAAGAAATCTGGTCACCTTACTCCATAGTGACTTTTATGAGCTCAAGTAGTATTCAAGTCACAGTCACTGATGGCACGAAGAGGCTCTGCATGGTCCATAACTTCGTAATTCTAACGGCCATGGAATCAGAAATGTACATAGTGTTAACTTTTGTCTGAAGTCTTTAATATAAAATCTTATCGAAAGTGATCCACTAACAGTTTCTCCACATTGAGAATACCGTATGTTCATATTTAGTCAATGAGGGTTGCCAAACAGTTGGCGTTCTGGAGGCATAGTGATATTATTTACAGAGAAACGGCTTTCAGTCAGTACGCGGTAAGCAAAAATGTCGAATATATTTTAACAATTGAAATTTGAAAATATTCGAGGCTGTAGATTCAAACTTATAGCGCTTAGAACGTCGGACTATGAATTACTGCACCTTGTTGAGGAATTCAAAAGTTAAGAAAATGTCCAAAAGAAACTTCCGCAATGTGTATATCATTTGGCTTATACAGTAGGCCTGTCTAGATTATGCTACTATTTGCATGAGTGCTGAACTGCAGAGAATTCTCTGCTAGGCCTAAAGAGAGGTGTCCTTGTCTTATTCAAATGTTTCATACACAGCTTCCTGATTGGACGACGAAGCATTCTGTAGTTGAGCATATGTAGTATCATTTAGTTTGAAATTCTGCAAATATAATTGACACCAATTAAATAATTATTTGTTTGACACAACATACACTGCAATCATCATGGGATTCATGGCAAAATGCTTAATAGTATGGTGCTATGGTAATCAATATATGCCGTTAATGCATGGAGGCAGCAAAAAAGGGTAACCAATTGTTGGGAATGATGAAATGGACAATAGTGAGTCGATACAAAGATGTAATCATAAAACTTTGTAAGTCATTAGTAAGGCCTCATCTAGAATACTGTGTTCAGGCTTGGAATCCATTCTTGAAAAAAGATATAGAGCTTTTATAAAAAGTGCAAAGACGAGCAACGAAGATGGTCAATGGGTGCCATAATTTAAGCTACGAAAAAAGACTTCAATATTGTGGGCTGACAAAATTAGAAAGGAGAAGAGATAGAGGAGGATCTGACTGAAACATACATACTGGGAAAGTAGATGTGCCATACGATCGATTTTTACATTGGCACACTATAGCAGCACAATAGGCCACAAATGCTAATTGTTTAAGCAGAGGGTTGGCCTAAGAAAGACAAATTTATTTAGTGCAAGGGTTGTGGACAAATGGAACAGTTTGGACGACGTGGGAGTGACAGTTGAAACAGTAAACCGATTCAAAGGCTATCTAGATAAGCTAGGTTATTGAATGCAGATGGTTACATCAGTGGTTTTCACACAGGCTTACTTGCCTCCTAAACCACTTAAAATCACATTATTATTATTATTATTATTATTATTATTATTATTATTATTATTATTATTATTACATCAGTGGTTTTCACACAGGCTTACTTGCCTCCTAAACCACTTAAAATCACATTATTATAATAGTCATCACATTCATTAGCACAACTTCGCTAATTGTGAACCGATTTTAAAATTTACTGTCGAGGTTAATAAATCGGGATAGAATTTCAAAAGCATACATCTGTGGCTTTGCTTTCAAAACTATTAAAAAATGCATCAGTAACGAGTTTGCTATGAGCCAGTGAAATTAGACATTGAATATAATGTATAACAAATCTCGCAAAAGTTTATGCCTACAGTGAGCCATAGTAGCAGTAGTAGTAGTAGTAGTAGTAGTAGTGATACTAGTAGTAGTAGTAGTAGTAGTAGTAGTAGTAGTAGTAGTAGTAGTAGTAGTAGTAGTAGTAGTAGTAGTAGTAGTAGTAGTAGTAGTAGTAGTAGTAGTAGTAGTAGTAGTAGTAGTAGTAGTAGTAGTAGTAGTAGTAGTAGTAGTAGTAGTAGTAGTAGTAGCAGTAGTAGTAGTGTAACAAATAGTGACAGTGAATATGAGTGCCAAACAATGAAAATATTAAATCTGTCAATGATTAACAAAGTAAGACAGATGCGGAAATCGCAGTCTTATAGGATTATATTAGCGTGAATAGCGGTCAGTGTTCAACGGCTTTATGCAATAAAGCGGATCAGTCAAAGTGTGAAATAAATCATTGTTGAAAAGTTAGTCATTTCATGAAATGTCTGTTTTTTAGTCATTGCGTGAAACGGCTGACCCTATGGGGCATTTCACGAAATGTCTCACGAAATGTCTGCAACTGTTAGTCATTTCGTGTAATGACTGATTTCACACTTTGACTGTAACATGTATATATATATATATATCATATATATATATATATGTATTGGATCGGAGTCAGAGGCGGCCATGGACCTGCTTGCCTAGTGCGCCAGAAACTCACGAGTGGGCCCTGATCGTACCTCTGTATCTGCTGAAATCAGTTGCATCGAAGTATAATATGCACTGGATGAAGCGTTTTCAGCTATTTCAGTCTCTTCATATTCATCGTTTGATGATGCATCTATTTTTGACATGAAACAAAGTACAAAATCATAAGCGAACATTCAGGGCCCCTGTGTAGAGTACCCGTGGGCCCCTAGAAAGTTTAAAATTTGGTGACGACCTTCATTTTGCTTGTTAGCGTCAGCGTCAACAAGCAATGCCTTCAACGGGCTCCATCTAACACTAACCCTAACCTAGCCAACCCGGGCCCTTACAGTCATAGGGTTGCCAGGCCCCAGTGTCCAAAATACCGGACATCAGTCCCCAAAATACCGGACACGTCCCCAAAATACCGGACACCAGTGTAGCTGTATAGGGGGCAAGAAATAACAATAGGACCATGGACATCATGACATGTAACCAGGGTGCGATTTGTGACCTAGAGCAGTGGGGGGAATATGTCGAGCTTGGGGGATGTAGTTGTTGGGGAAGTGTAGCAGTGGGGGGATGTAGTGGTGGGGAATGTAGCAGTAGGGGGATGCAGTTGGGCAGTGGGGAAATATTCCCCCCTTTCCCCTCGCAAATCGCGCCCTGCATGTAACATACATTGTAAATAAAACAATTTTGGAATCTTGTTATATCTTATATCCATGGCATGGACGATTGGAGTTTTTCTGTTCATAAATTCGGAAAATTACAAAAGCATCAATACAGGATCATAAATTTATGAAACTTACATTTTTTATGTTTGATGATTAAGAAATTGTTACATGACTTTGTATTTATTATCGGACGCAGCTGCTTTTATTAATTTCTTGTTTTTCAAAATTGCTTCCTTGAATTCTGTGCAAATGCCTGACAATCTTCTTGACTCATTTTATAGCGATTTATAATTCTGTGTAGAAAATAAAATTTGAGAATAATTTAAATAAATATCATTTAATATGTAGAGTTCAAATTGGTAAATAATGGATACAGCTAAATTCTAATTAAAATTTCTCATTCCTATATTGTACTGCAATGGTAATAGAGTTGGCTACTCACAGTGAGAAATAAACGATTAAATTTTGATATGTTAATATTATTTTAAAGACAAAATTGAATTCAAACCGAATGAGAGCACACCGATATAATCCATGATATAAAAAGTTATTATTAGTTATTAAAATAACAAACTTCTCCAGTCCAGCGCAGTAGCGTCGACGTTAGGGTTGCCAACTTTCGGTGACTCGATTCCTGGACACTGAGCGACAACTCCGTAGAGGTCGACGACAGCAGAATTTGACCAGTCGAAATCTACAATAAAGTGTTAAGTGTCCAATTTTAACCAACAACCTATGTGGTCTGTAGATAATGTAGAGCACATTGCAGTAGGCCTAAGGTGTTGCTATGCAAGACTTAGATGACTACCTAAAAACGCTAAATAGTGAAGAGACGCCATTCGCCAATTCTGCTAATAGGCTCAGCAAATTTTGCCAACGCAGTCTATGAACTTACAGTATTTCCGAAAACATTTCCTCATTTCTTGCATTAGTGTTAATGCATAATTGGAGCCTGATGCGATACTTCACTGACTTCAGAGAAATCCTGAACAAATTCTACATTGTCCTGGACACTGAACACCGTTGGTCAATAATCCTGGACTGTCCAGGTCAATTCTGGACAGTTGGCAACACTAAGCGTCGTAGACTCGTAGGCGCAGGAATTTTAAATTTACGGTAAATTTGTAAAATCCACTAGTCTAATCCATAGAATGTTGGCAAAGATTCGAAATTTGAATAGTTCTAGGATCTAGTCTGCGTCACTGACTCGCTGCTTCCGCAAACCACTGTAAGTAAGTAAGTAAATAGCTATATCTGAAGTTTAATGGTCAGCCGGGCAAAGTCAAATCCAGAAATCAGATTGTACTAGACTGTGAGTGACTTATTTGCTGTAATTTTGTAGTTTGCAAGAAAATACCGGACACATGCAAGTCCGGTATTGCCTCCATTTTTTAACCGAACAAATTACCTAAATACCGGACAGTCCGGTCAAATACCGGCCACCTGGCATGGCAACTCAACCTACATATCGCCCAGCTCCTGTGTATTTGCCACTGCCCCACCCTCCTGGCGGGCCTGGTTGTATGGGGGCAAGCTCATACAGTAAGCTTATAAAGTTCTATATCCAGCCATATTCCCCAGAGTTGACCTGAAAAACATTAAGACTGAGACTCGACTCTGATTCAAATATCTTTTCAATCAAACCAGGCGTGGTGTCCAGCTATGATGTCATGTTTTTCGAAGTTATCACTAATCTCTTTATGAATGTATAAAAGTGAATTTGAATTGTGAAGGGCAGTTGTCTTATGCAATTGCATTTCTGGGTGAAGTGCCAAGTTGCTGTAATGGAAGTCGCGCGTTACCACCATTGCCAAATAAGTATTTAGATTTTCTACCTTTTCTAGGAATGTCCAATTCATTTCGTTGACGTTTTCTGGTGCATTCTGTGACGAAAAGCAACAAAGCTTAAATCGTGGTGTTAGTTTACCTTCTTCTTTCTTCTTTAGGTGCTGTGTATTTCTACGTTAGCGACCTTTGAGTTAATCTTTGTTCGATCTTGACATCCTCTTATTAAATCGATGTCATTTTTTACTCCCATAATTCCTTCTCGTAGGCAGTCTACATAAGTGTATCTCTGCCTTTCTCTTGCTCTTTTGCCTTCCACTTTTTGGTTATTGCCAACTGCTCCAGGCCTTTCTTCCTCATTATGTGTCCGATGAAGGAAAGCTGCCTTTTTTATGGTTACCATCGGACTTCTTTTTATTCTAATTTCATTCAAGATCTCTTAATCTGGTTTGTTTTCCGTCCATGCAATCTTCAGCATCCTTTGCAAAATTCACATTTCTGTGGCTTCCAATTACCAACTTACCAGTGATACAATATTAACGATAGTACTACATGTATTAGTAATGATGCCTTTTATTGTAGCAGATCTAGATACAAAAATAGGATGAATATTAAAAAAACACCTTTAACCCAATTTAGATAATCGGGCAGACTATTGGGCATCCACCCATAATCACTTCAATGGAAGATTTTGACGAACGTCCACACAAAACATTCTAACATAGAACTATCAAAAATTGTGATAGGACTATTGAGACAAGTAATCTAATAATGCTATACATATATGAATTAAAATATTAGTATTGGCATAAATTGATTGAAATTCAGATGTAGTCACAAACCATGCTTCAGTGCCACAACTAAAACAAGGACGGCGATTGCTATGATTCCACAGACAGCTGAGGTGGAAATTATGGCATAAATTGCAGGATGATCAGTCGATAATGCATCTCTAGCTGTCGAATAAACTATAAAAACGAAAGAAACAAGACTACGCAACGTTGAAAGAAGAATATTTGTCATTGTCGACTGCTTATTTATTAAAGAGCTGTGACCTTTCAACGAGAGTATATAGCTAGAACTTCAATAAGAAAGGAAAAATAGTAAATATTTTGGGTAAGACAAATGAACGTTTATAATAATCCATATTGATAAGAGCAAGGACAAGTGCAATGGAAATAGCACAACAATCTATAGGTATCTTGATAAAAAAGAGAGATTCTTGACCTCTGACCCTTAATGAAACGAATGCTGTGAACTCATTTCTCTCTACGAGAATCTTCATTTCCATAAAAAATACCAGTTGCAACATTTAAAAATTACTGAGGTGGAAAGTTTTCTTCATCATTATAATTTCAACAATTTTTTTTCTGTACGTTATCACAATCTGCATGGAGTCAATAATGAAGCAAAATTACGACGCGACAAGCCAATTATAGCAATGCTTATGGGACACGATACTTATGCTCTTGAAATCGGGAGACCAGGATGACGAAATGGTGCAGTAAACAGTGGGCGCAGCCAGGATTTCCTTAAGCGGGGTTGGGCTATGATCATTTCCAACTTCGAAAAATCCTGACAAGCAAAGAAAGGTCGTCACCTATTACTTTGCTTGATTAAGTTAGTTATATAGCGCTATATGAGCACGTACAACTATATTGATAGTTTTATTTGCTTCACTTTTTGCTACATTAAACCTGATTTTGGCGCCCCCCCACCCACAGAATAATAACACGCAATAAAAAAAAATTTGGCCGGCCAGTCGAGCAAGGTTTTAATCTCGACCCATTTCCAGTGGCTAGGCCACTGGCAGCAAATCAGTACGCCTAACAATAATTGCGATGACTAACCACCCGAAGATCTGCATGAAGAATCACTATTGAAGCAAAATTACGACGCGATAAGCCAATTATAGCAATGCTTATGGGACACGATAATTATGCTGTTAAAATCGGAAGACCAGGGTGATGAAATGGTGTAGCTAATCAGTACGCCTAACAATAATTGCGATAACTAACCGTCAGAAGCAGTTGTCATCAATTCAGCTGATCTAATGCATCGCAGATTTACATAAAATGTTGTTTCAAAGACATTTATAGCAACACTTATGGAATTCGTCTCATCGTTTTCATTTTCATTTGCAGAGTCTAAAACTGAAAAATTACACTTACCAATCAGAATCAGTATAACATCATTATCAATGATTTAATATTTTTTAAAATGCGACAATTGTAATTATTAATTATATATTTATCACAATGTTTCCTAAATATGCAAATATAATCATCATTTTTAAAAGTAAATCGTATTAATTTATTTTAAATATTTCTGTGACGTTGTTTAACGATATGCCTAATATTAGTTTTAACCGGTCTAGCAATAATATAATTAATAAATAAAAAAGTCGTAATTAATTAGAGTTGTGGTTCAATATCTATTTTGCCAACCGATTGACATCCAGTGGGTGCAGCCTACAGCAGGAGATGTCTTGCCAAATTCGACTGCACGGTCCGTTTTGTCGTTTTCAATCAGCTCTCCTCGTGCTCTTTGTGTGACCTGTTTGTCTTTCTCTTTCTCTTTTCTTTGTTTGTCTGGATGTACAAATTTCAATCGACTCCCTTTATCACTATCGTTACAGTTTCCGGATCCTGGTATCTTTCACGCTCTCTATCAACTTTGTTGTATATCTATAAGCCTAGCAAATTACCAACCCAATAAATGGTTTAACCTGTTTTCTATTACTTTCTAAAGCGCCCAAATACAACATTGCATTACCAAAACGACACTCTGGAGTCTGAACGACGCATGAGACTTGCTTTCCTTCCTGTGTGCAGTTGATTAAACCAGTGGAAACATTTGGATTCCTTTGTGAGTCTGGAATCCTCCCGGAATAAGCAAAAGAACAGTTCACTGTGGTGGAATTATCACCGATTGTACAGTTTGGATTTGGATCTAAAGAAATAGCAACAGGAAATAACAAAAGTGTCTATGTTTCACAAGACTAGATATTTCACACATATTGCAATGGCATAAAACACCACAAAATACATTTCTATGCTCTCTGTTCTGATTCGTCAGAGGTCAGAATTGGTAATAATACTATATAAGCCTATATATATATTTATGTGTATATGTATAAATGACTAAGCAAGCAGCAGGTATTAAATGCTTCCAAGAAAACGGCAGTTGATTCAGCTTGCAACTAATTTTCACGAAATTAAACCCATAACCAAAATCTGACCAGAATTGGATTCTATACATTATTTCTCTACTAAGATTGTACGTCAAATGCTACACAGCTCAGATATATTGGACGCTATAAAAGGCTGATGAAGAAAAGACTAAGGATGGCAGAAACTGTTCAATCCATTTATAGTTAAAACTGTTACTGTTTTTTCGTCCAAACTGTTCAATTTGTCCGCAACCTGTGAACTAAAACATTTTCATCCTTGGTTCCACCCTCTCCTCTTGAAGAATTTACATTTGTGGCCTCCTGTTCTGCCATAGCGCGTTAATGTAAAGACTCGATCGTATGGCACATCTACTTTCCAAATTATTATTTTGTATGCTTCTATCAAACCCCTCCTATCTCTCTCTCTCTGTCTGTCTCTCTCTCTCTCTCTCTCTCTCTCTCTCTCTCTCTCTATCTATCTATCTATCTATCTATCTATCTCTCTCTCTAATTTATCAACCCACAATATTTAAGTCTTTTTCGTAGCCTAAATTAGGACATCCAATTACAACAAAAACCTCTGAGCGTGGTATTGGCGAGTCAGATCAATGGGGTATCAGAGAGGCGGGGGACAGAAATTCTAATTGTTTCATTATGCTAAGTAGGTTAATCAAACTAATTTGAAACAGTATGAGACCAGGATATTCTCTTCTTCCCGGTGGTGGGCGCAGTTGGCATTTTGGCGTTCGGGGCGTTCTCATAATTTCCCATCCCAACCCTTCCTTATTCTAGTTTTTTAGAAGATAATGTTATCAAAGTTTCTAAATAAATTAAGAAATGAAGCGATGACAACAGTTAATAACTTTTATTCGCGTTTCTTACCGGCAATGCCAATCCAGTAGCAAAAAACACACAGAGGGGCCTACAGTAATTTAGCACGTGCAAATGTGCTTAATTTCATGAATCACAAATAACTTTTGCAAACTAATACAAAGCGATTTTTCTTGCTCACTTTTGTGAAAACTTTTGATTAACGGCACCAAAATCTATGTACTGTTTTGTGCAATCACATATAGAGGGCATCCAGGTTTTTGATCTTGCAGGGGTTGCCTTATATTTGAATTGATAAGACCACCCCAAGAATTCTGAAGAGGATATGCTTTTCCTCATTGGTGCTGAAGTCGATTTTACAGGAACCTTCGGTCCGAACTTAGCCACCAAATAATTGAAAAGAGTAGATCAATTATATATTCGAGATTAAAAACAAGAAATGTTGCTTGTTTATTCGGGGCCTCCTTACCTGCGAAATCAGTGGAATATAGGCCGAAAAATAATTACCGCCCCACTTCTTGTGTCGTCCGGGGCGGACTGCACCATCCTCGCCCCCTTAGGTAAGCTACTGCCTCTTCCATTTCGTAAATAGCGCACCAATATTATTTGGAGAACTGCGCTGTCGACACGAATTTCCATTCCAAAATGGCGTTTTGGATAACAACAGTGACATATGCAGTAAACGCTTGAATCACTTACCAATTACAATAAGAAATGTGAAGGCTGAAGATCTGAATGCATCAATGCATTGATAAACTCCAGCATGTGACAGATCAGTGACTTCGGCGGAAAGAGTCGAAGACAAATGTGTTTCATTTGAATTCTTCGATAGGTTGAACCGGTTCATTTGTGACATCGACATTACACCTGAGACAACGATGTTAACGCACCAACTTACTTTAATAACGTCAGGACATTGGCTAATAAGCCTATTTGTGGTTCGAAAGTGCGTCCAATCGATCCATTTTGATGATTTGTTGCCGTAGCAGCTTAATTCAAATCGTTGGCCGACAAACACCGTTGTATTCGACGAAGCTGCTGTTATCTTCGACGAGACTTCTTCGTGATTGAAAGCTAGAAATTCGATCGTCAGAAAACATATTATTTAGAAGCTCACATTGGACTTCTATTCTTCGGAAGCTTGCTTAAAGATTTTCATAAAAATCAAGCAAACCTACGAAATAACTTCATCACTGTCAGAAATATCTTCAATTCTTCACTAATGGATACACTTTTTAAAAATATGATTCATAAATTTAATTGCAAATAATTGGTGAAGCCTTATTTTGAAAAGCACAAATTGACTCACCAAATATAATCCATTGAAATAGAAGACTTAGACTTAGTTTCCAAGGCCCGCTTAACCAAATAGGGTTGAAATATTCTATATAAAACGCCATTTCGATCTGAATAAAATTCGTAGTATTTTTCTCAAAAACTAAAACGTTGACAAGAGATTAATGAAATCGTATCATCTACGCATGGATCACAGGTCTATTGTGTGATGCGGTTCACAGTCGAATGCCCGCAACTGTTCGTTTCAATGTCCGCTGAAGTATTTTGAATACGGTAATAGTAACAAACGCTCATATCAAAAGTATCCCATATTCTAAAATTCAATGATTGGTTAGAGTTTGTGCGTTTGCTGTTTGCATCCGCAACTCTGGAAAACGAAAGGAAATCAATTATTTGTTTGACTTTTCCTATCCAAGTGCGTAAAAGTGAACGTAGGCCTTACGCACATAATAAAACTAAAGAGGGCCCTAGTTGTATGGGCCTTTGTATTTCACGCGTGGTAATCCAATGTTTGACTTCAAACTACTCTACGCTCGTTCGGAGACCGGCATGGACAGATCAACGGCTCCACCTTCGTTCCAGAACTCGAATTCAACTTTATGTTCCACCTCCGTCGAAGACCGTCAAGTTTGGAGAACGCTCTTTCTCGCGCGGAAATCCTCTCCTGTGGAATTAATTGCCGGACTGCGTGTCGTCTGTAACTTCCTTCGGAGAGTTTGCGAACAAGTTAAAGACGCACCTATTCAACATCTCGTTTCCTCGTTTATTGTAAAGCACCCTTGACTTTGGCCCTTGCTATGTTACGGCGCTATATAAATTGTCATGAACAATAACAATAACAATACTGTAATAGCATCGACTGGTCATCGACTGATGTTAAATGTATTACTAAAATGACGCTATATGGAGCCCATAAGCTTGCGCACTGTCCTTTAGTCCGCATAGACTAAAGAGCATTGCTTTCTAGTTCCTGCCAGCGTGATTGTTTGCTGTTTTATGTGTGATGCGTGCCTGTGTTCATGTGTGTGTGTTAGGCCTATTGCTTTATCTGACACCTACATAGCCTAATAGCTTGGGATATATTTCGTCATTGATGCACAAGGGTTTGAACACGAGGCAGAATGATTAGTCCCTATCACAGATGAAAGATTAGACCAGTTATATTGTATATGGCATACTATATTGACATTGTTGACTTTTCAATGTCGTCGAGAGAGAGCACCCGCTTGGCCTCTGGTTCCGGTCAAGTTGGACTCTAATCTAATCTTGAACTTCTATAGCGCCACTTTCATAATGCACAGGAGCATCAACCAATGGCACACCAAATCCAAATCACTAAAGATCCAGGTAAAATCCAGGGTATCCGGCCGAACAAACGGGTGACAGTCTATGGTGGATAAGCTCGGTCAAAAAGATGGGTCTTTAATCTTGCTCTAAAAATTTGTAATGAATCTGCAATGCGAACATGTTGAGGCAATGAGTTCCAGAGTTTTGGGGCGGCCACTGAGAAAACACGAGAACCAAGAACTATCCGAGTATCAGAGATGGAGAGAACTATTGCAGACGAGGATCTGGTCGAGTATTTGTTTGCTTGTACAGAAAGTTTTGAAAGAAGGTAACAGGGTTCCTTGTAGTAAAGAACGCAACCGGGGAAGCTTGTCCCCTTACCCCGACCTCCTACTGTGGTCTATCAGGCGAGTATACTACAAAGTACGTCAAAGACAGCTAGCCTTTCATGAGAGCCGAAGTGTTATGTATTAATAATAAATCAAACTCAGTACAGGTTCACGCGTGTGATGAAGCGTTGGAGCTGCAAAGAACTGCATAGACAGCTTTTCTGACTGTTAATAGGGATAGAGGACAAATAATTCGATTCACGAACCCAGTGCCCAATGATATATTTTTCTATTTTATAGTCAATTAATTTCTAGTCCTGCATTTTTCACCCCTGCTAGTGTGTCAGTCATTTTCCTGTCTTGCATTTTCTTGTCTTGCATTTTTCGTCAACCCGTAGGAAGTCTATAAATAATTGAATGAAATGCCCGTTCGACAAACTCAAAACAGTTTAAAACAGAAAGCACCGAGACAGTATACAGAGTGAGCGCAGCTTATAATGTTTGCAGGTTGCTTTTGTTCCACACACTAACATATGAATAAGGCTTACGGGGCACACTTGGATTACACTGCACCCAGTGTTTATTCTAGGCCTTCTTAGGGGGGAATCTCCCCCCCCAAGTTTGAAAATTCCCCCCCAATTTTTTTAGATGTTGGCTGGGGAATGGGATTTTTACCCCCAAACGTGTGGAAACTCAAACCTTGTCCCCCCAAACATTTCAAAATCCCCCCAATGTCAAGGGGGCTAGAATAAACACGGACTGCACCATTCATAGATACGACCAGATAACAAAGCTACAAGTGATGATGATGATTATGATTATGATGATGATGATGATGATGATGATGATAATGATGATGATGATGATGGTGGTGGTGGTGGTGGTGGTATGCATTGCTTCTTGTCCTTAAAAATTCTGAAATTATATGCTATAAGTCGCTCAATTCAGCATCGTTATTAGTCAGGACCTCTGTGCCAAATCAACAGTTCTGAAGTAATATCAAATATCAAACATCTTTTCAACCTGGAAAATGCAGTGCAGGTTCTTCAAAAGATTCACCTAAGCACGGTTGACAGTGAAGAAGACATAGACACAGAATCCAGCAGACTAGATGATGATTAATAAAGATTGCTCTGATTGGTAATTATGTCAATTAATATCACTGGTCTACGTCAATTTTGCTGACTTGAAGACAACATGTGATCTTTAAGTATTTTGGTGCGCTGAATCCAACATTCACACCCATTTTCTCCTATCACGTCCAGTTTTTCCGCAAAACGCTGTTTACTGATTTACTGTTTACAGTAATAACGTTGCATTATGTATTATAATTCTTTAGCTATATTGAATATGCAAAAAGATAAGGATGTGCAAAAAGATATGCTTAATATGCAGTGGGCATAACTGTTTAATAGTACAAAAGCTTAATAGGCAGTTTTAAACTGCAATCATCAGCATTTTATGGATATAGGCCTATATAAGCAGCGTGAAACCGACGGCAGCATTCAGTCGTTCATGAGGCTTACAAGTCGCAGCAAATTTAACTCTTTTAAACAGTTTTCGGTGGAATATGTCATCCAGCACTCAAACACTTCGTGGACGGTGCAGGAATGATCCTGACAAATTTTGCCACATTTGTGGTTGTTTTACAACACCTAAACAAAGGAGAGATGTGTCCGAATTTGTGCATAAAGCTTATCATGCATATTTCGCAGTTAAATTGGGTGACCAGGAAAATCTTGGGCACCACATGAAGTGTGCAGGACATGTGTTGAAAGCCTCAGACAGTTCATAATGTGACTAAAGGTCAGAGAAAAAGACTAAAGGTCAGAGAAAAGTCTTAGCTTTGGAGTTCCAATGGTGTGGCGAGAGCCTCGAAACCATGCATGTTGATGACTGCTACTTCTGCCTGGTAAATATTTCAGGCATGTCCACAAAGACAAAATCTTCCATCCAGTACCCAAATCTCCCCTCTGCTCTGAGACCGGTTGCTCACTGTGACGAAGTTCCTGTACCTATTTGCACTACTTTGGGAGTTTCTGACGACGATGAATTTTGTCAGTCAACAGACACCGATGATGATTTCGTGGCCTCAGAAGTTGACGCTGGAATGCACCAAACATTCAACCAAGCTGAGCTGAATGACCTTGTACAAGATCTTGATCTGCCGAAGTCGTCAGCAGAGTTACTGGGTTCAAGACTGAAGGAAAAGAACCTGTTCAGTGTTGGCTCCAGGAACCACGCTTATGTATCATGGCAGAGAGAATGATCTTTTGAAATATTTCCATGTGGGAAGAGGAGTTTGCATACTGCATCAACATCAAAGGACTTATTGCACCAATGGGATGTTATAGTTGTAGACAAGATGCTTTTTACGACCTGATTACTGACTTACTTGGCAACTTAAGAGTCGAGAATTATGACTTTTCAGTTCAAAATTCGAAGATTGCTTTTCGAAGACTGGGAGCAAACAATGAGTGTCAAGTTGCATTTCCTTCATAGCTACCTAAACTTCAAATCTTGGAGCTATGAGTGAAGAACAAGGAGAATGCTTCCATCAAGACATCAAAACCATGGAACGTAGATATCAAGGCAGATGGAACTCGAACACGATGGCAGACTACTGCTGGTGTTTACAGCGTGACAACTGTGATCATAACTATACCGGAGCATCCAAAAAGAGAAGATTCCTTTCTCAAAACTTAAATTTAAGCAACTAGCTATTGCTCTTATTGCTCTCTTGGTTAGACTACAGACTCATTTTTTGGATGAATAAAAAATATTATGTGTTATCGGTTCTTCAGAATTTCCTATTTTCCTCTATGTTTGACTTTGACATCTTTAATAAAGCATTCCTCATTTGCGAAAAAAATGGACGTAGCCTATTGCATAATTTTTGACTTCATATCTGGAATCAGCACCTCTCAATTGGGTAAAATCATCAAAAATACTTAGGTCAGCAGAATTTTTTTAAAATGTAGACCAGTGTATTTATTTTAACAGTAAGCCTGTGCGGTGAAACAGCTTTCAGTCAGTACAATAAACAGAAATACAAAATCGTCTAATATATTCTAACAATTGAAAATATTCGACGATGTCAATTCAGACTTATAGCATGTGTAACTATGAGCTTCTTAGTCTTGTTGTCCTGTTGTGGAATTCAAATTTTAGCAAAATTTCCAAAAGAAACTCCCACAATGTGTATAGCATTTGGTTTAGGCCTGTTTAGATTATGCTAATATTTGAGCAGGCCTTAGTGCTGACCTGCAGAGGTTTCTCTGCAAGATCTGCCCTAAAGAGAGGTGTCCTTGTCTTGTTCAAATGTTTCATACACAGCTTCCTGACTGGACGACGAAGCATTCTGTAGTTGAGCATATGTAGTATCATTTAGTTTGAGGTTCTACGAATATAATTGACACGAATTAATTAATTAATTATCTGCTCAAACCAACATAGGCTAAAATGATTCGACGCATTACACAGTGTTTTATCTGAACTAAATCATATACCTAGTCTATATACACACATATGTGCACATATATGCATACATTCACATATATAGGCTATGAATCCTTAGGTTCTGACACTGTAATAGCTTTATTACTACTACTACTACTACTACTACTACTACTACTACTACTACTACTACTACTACTACTACTACTACTACTACTACTACTACTGCTACTACTACTACTACTACTACTACTACTACTACTACTACTACTACTAATAATAATAATAATAATAATAACAGTTTATAATACATATTTACAGTGGCGTCTCGCAGCAATTTTGGGGGGATGCCCATTCCCGACGCGAAAAAGTCTGACGAGGAAAAAGGTCAGCGGCTCAGCGCCAGTTTCATGGGCCATAGAAAGTCATTTGTTTCAATTATTTTACACCCTCCCAATTGTTGAGGGTGCCCAGGCCTCCCAGGTTACCATTATGCGACGCCTCTGCATATCTAGTGTGCATATATATATATATATATATATATATATATATATATATATATATATTCAATGTTGCTGGGTAAAACTCTAAACACAGCAAACAAGCTATCAACACTCCTGTCTGTCCATTTTTGTCAATTGATTCGTCATTCGTGAGAACGTTATGAGCAAGACAGAAATGATGAGATCATAGGTTGACAGAGTGAGGTCGTACCGCTGTATCTGCTGAAATCAGTTGCAGTGAGGTATATTGAGAACTGTGTGGAACGAATTCAACCATTTCACGGTGTTCATATTCATTGTTTGATGACACAGCTACTGTATTTTGACAAGAAACAAAATACTAAATCACAAATAGCCTTAAGTTTAACGACAGATTTATGATTGGAGCTATCTTAAACACCTTACGCAATCTCAGAAAGTAGCCTACATGAAAGTTACGAAATTTTTGTTCTCTTACAATCTGTGAAGCTTATGAAAATATTCTAACATTCTAACACAATTTCTAAAGAAATGGAAGGTCATAGTGTCACATCGTAATTAATTCGAATTTATTCATAGCGTACAAATGCGTATGGATATTCTGACTTCACATAATGTACGCTACTGCGCATTGAGAAATGCTTATGAATACCGTATGGAGACAAGTATGGAGACTAGCTCATAAGCTGATAAAGTTCTATATCTAGCCATCTCTCTAAGAGTTGATCTGGAAGACATTACAGTAGGTCTAACTTCGATCCGGATTCAAATACCGTTTCAATCAGAGATGTAGTACTTGGTACTTGTACTTGTACTCGAGTTGTACTCGAGTACAAATTTTTAGTACTTGTACTTGTACTTGTACTCGGAGGCCAGGTACTTGTACTTGTACTTGTACTCGGAGTTTTAGAAATGCAAGTACTTGTACTTGTACTTGTACTCGGAGGCCAGGTACTTGTACTTGTACTTGTACTTGAAGCATTGTGTACTTGCTACATCTCTGGCTACATGTACTTCAATGGTACCAGTAATGCTGTTCCTTTAGGCTAATGACAAGCACATCCTCACAGATGGCCAAGTACCTGGAACTCAACGATATTTATGATGAAGCCACTGATACCATCGTATTTTGGAACAGTGAAGTTAATAGAAAAGAGTTCAACAGGCTGTATAATGCAGCCATTAATTAGAGGCCTTAGTGTGCCTGCTTCTGGCGCACCAATTAAACGCGTATTTAGCCTAGCTGGCTTGATCGCGAGACCGCATAGGGTTAATATGACCGATGCAAGACTATCATCTCTATTTTTTAGTGCAACTCTGATGATATTTAGATGCTAATAGTGTCAATTTTATTCGTGGCCGGACAAACTGTCCGAGGACAAAATGTCACGGACAAAATGTCATGTAGAAAATGTCATGGGGACAAAATGTCAGCGGAAAAAATTTTAATGTCAAAAATGTTGTACTAATACTTGGAGGCCAGGTACTTGTACTTGTACTTGTACTCGGAGGCCAGGTACTTGTACTTGTACTCGTACTCGAAGGCCAGGTACTTGTACTTGTACTTGTACTCGGAGGCCAGGTACTTGTACTTGTACTTGTACTCGGAATTTTTGGAATGCAAGTACTTGTACTTGTACTCGGAGGCCAGGTACTTGTACTTGTACTTGTACTTGAAGCATTGTGTACTTGCTACATCTCTGGTTTCAATAAGGCCAGGCCTGGTGTCCAGCAGTGGCGGATTAACTTTTTAGTCCCGGTGCACATATTTCCATGGAGGTCCATAGGATAAAAATTCTGTGTCGATGAAATTTTAGATTTTTTCAAAATTTCGTAAAACTTTCGGAAAAGTTACAGATTTACAGATCAAGTGTGAAAAAGTGGTGATGACCTTTTTTGCTTGTCCGACAAGCTTTTCAGGACGCTGCGTGACAAATGTGGCAGCATGTACAAGAATTTCTGTTTTTCAATTTTTAAAAACAAAAATCTATATTCCAAAAATAGTTATTTAAAGAAAGAAATAATTGAAGATCATTAAAATATGTTGTTAAGAGAAAGGGTTGACCCCCTATATCTTAATTTTGCAGGTGGGCCCGGTACTGGAGGGCCATTAGTACCGTGGTAAATCCGCAACTGGTGTCCAGCTATGATGTAATGTTTTTTCGAGTTAATAACGAATCTCTTTATGAACGTATAAAAGTGAACTTGAATAGTGGAGGACAGTTGTCTTTGTCCTATGCCGTTGCTATTAGCACATCATCCCTGGGTCAAATGCCAAGTTGTCCCAATGGGAGTTTGCGTGTTACCACTATTGCCAAAGAGGTATCAAGGTTTTCTACCTTTGCGAGGAATGTCAAATTCATTTCTTTGGCGTTTTCTTGTGCGTCCTGCGACGAAAAACAACGAAAAGCATAAATCGTATGTTAGTTTACCAGTGATACAATATTAACGGTAATAGGCCTTACCAACAGAAATTATTCCCCTTATAGCAGTAGATTTAACGCAAAAACCAAGGGTGAATATCAATAACTCCTTTCAGCCCAATTTAAATTATTAGGCATCCGCCCTATATAGTCACTTCAAGGTAAGATTTTGATAAACGTCCACATTAAGCATTCTAACATACAAATATGGAAAATTGTGATAAGACACTTATCAGTATTGTAGGCTCATAATTAGGTGTATATACATATATGAATTAAAATATAAGCTTTAGTATATAAATTGATTGAAACTCAATTGTAAATCACAAACCACACTTCAGAGCCAAAACTAAAACAAGGATGGCGAGTGCCATGACTCCACAGATAGTTGAGATGGAAATTATGATGGCATAAGTAGCAGGATGATCGGTCGATAATGCACCTCCAACTTGCGAAGAAACTATGAAAACAACAGAAACAAACAAGTCTGCGAAACGCTGAAACGAGAATGTTTGTCTTTGTCAACTGCTCATTCAGTAAAGAGTTTTTTGCCTTTCAACAAAAGTACGAAGCTAGAACTTCACCAATTCAACAAGAAGAGGAAAATAGTAAACATTTTGGGTAAGACAAATGAACGTTTATAATAATCCATATTGATAAGAGCCAAGACAAGCCCAATGGCAATAATACAACAACCTATGCATCGTGGTAAAACGAGAGATTCTTGACCTCTGACCTTAATGAAACGAATGCTGTGAACTCATTTCTCTCTACGAGAATCTTCATTTCCATAGAAATACCAGTTCCAACATTTAAAAATTACCGGAGTGGAAAGTTTTCTTCATCAATATCATTTCAACAAGAATTTTATTTTCTGTACGTTCCGACCATCTGCATGAAGAATCACTATTGAAGCAAAATTACGACGCGATAAGCCAATTATAACAATGCTTATGGGACACGATGCTTATGCTGTTAAAATCGGGAGACCAGGATGACGAAATGGTGCGGCAAATCAGTAAGCCTAACAATAATTGCAATAACTAACCGTCAGAAGAAGTTGTCAGCAATTCAGCTGATCCAATGCATCGCAGATTTACATAAAATGTTGTTTCAAAGACATTTATAGCAACACTTATGGAATTCGTCCCATCGTTTTCATTTTCATTTGCAGAGTCTAAAACTGAAAAATTACACTAACCAATCAGAATCAACAAAACAACATCATCAATTATTATGCAGGTCTATTTTGAAAAAAATGTAATTATTAATCATGTATGTTATCATATTTTTTTAAAATTTTCCTGTGTTCAAGTAAAAATTTCAATGGACTTCATTCATCATTATCGTCACACTCTCCAGAATCTGGAAACCGACTGTAGATCGTTGCTCTATCAACTTTGTGGTCTATCTATGGCAGTGCAGGGCCATATTAAGGCAGGGGTTGAGGGGGCTGTAGCCCCCCGGCCCATCATGAAAATAGGCCCACCGATTTTCGTGATAACCTTTTTTTGCTTGTCAGCACGATTTGGAAGGGAAATAAACTTTTTTACTTGTCACTGCAAGTTGTCAGAGATTTTCAGTATAGGCGACGGCCTTTTTTCTTTCTCAGTCCCCCGTTCCACTCGGACCTTAATCCGGCCTTGTGGCAGTGTAGTACAAAGTGTGCTCCGCGAGAAACTGCGAGAGAGTTCCGCAGAAATATTTTGTAAATATTTCAAATCATTATTATTGAATAATTGCGACCTGCAGTAGCAAGCAAGCTCACTCTTCACATTAGTTAATTATCGATAGAACTATACAGGATTGACTTCCTATGGCTGTGACACTTGAATCTTAATGACTTGCATTATAATTCTCATGCAATCAAGTTCCTGGCTTCCTATGATAGAATTTAGGTTTAGCTATTTCTAGATATCATTTTCAAGCAACTAGTATTAGAATAAAGTTGTTAGCGTTGAGTAACTTTGGATAGGAATTTCCGTTTTTGAGAAATGTCGCAATGGTGACACCACAGTTATGTGCCTAAAATGTACGTTTATTTCATTGTACTTTAAGAAGTATTTTTTAGCATATTTAACAATGTTTTCACTCTGGGAGGTTGGGGTTCTCCAACGATGAAATTGTGTTTCCAGCGTTCCGTAGACTCACGAACTTTGGACTATAGGGCCTAGTAACTTGCCAACTTAATAAATGCTTTAACCTGTTTTATGTTACGTTCTAAAGCGCCCAAATACAACATTGCATTACCAAAACGACACTCTGGAGTCTGAACGACGCATGACACTTGATTTCCTTCTTGTGTGCAGTTGATTAAACCAGTGGAAGCACTTGGATTCCTTTGTGAGTCTGGAATCCACCCGGAATAAGCAAAAGAACAGTTCACTGTGGTGGAATTATCACCGATTGTACAGTTTGGATTTGGATCTAAAGAAGTAGTAACAGGAAATAACAAAAGTGTCTATGATTCACAAGACTAGATATTTAACACATATTGCAATAGCATAATACACCACAAAATACATTTCTCTGGTGCTTGTTCTGATTCTTTTGGGGTCAAAATTGGTAATAATACATAGTCCTATGCCTAAACAATCAACAGGCATTAACTGCCGTCAAGCAAACGACCTTAAGCCTAATTCAACATTCAATTAGTTTCACGAAATTAAACCCAAATCCCAAATCTGGCCTGCATTTTTACTTTATATCTTCCACAGAGACGTTTAACCCTATGTTTACCATGTTGCCTGGTTAACCATATATTCACTATGCTGCCATTGTTCAATATAGGGTTAATATCTTTATAGTCTTCCCGCAGTCTGTTAGCGCTAAAATGCGCATGTATTTGATTGCATATTTCTTCGTCCCTCTTAATTTCTGTTTTGCTTTCTCTCTTGTTAATCAGTTTATCTCAATGGTACACAAACTCCGGCTCGAGAGCCAAATCCGGCCCGCAAGAGTCGCGATGTGGCCCGCCGAGTCCTATATAAAAGTAGAAAAATAAATACTCTGCTATGATTAGTTATGCCCGAATTGTGCCTGCACCGTTATATTATCGGCGAGAAACCCAAAACGACACACGACATTACCTCTAACACTAGATGGGACCTGATGGGTTATGGGTATTAGGCCTACTTGGTAATAGACTTTTAGGTAATAAAAAATTATTAATTATAATTTTATCGCTTGTTTAGTCGCTGGCGTGTTAGAAAAATTATTTGTGGCCCTTTGGCTAAAAAGTTTGTGTACCGTTGATTTATCTGATACTTATCAACGTTTTCTCGTCTGTGCTTTCGTCTTATTTCACATAATGTCTTTACTTCCTGTCTTATCTATTCCGGATTCTTCGTTGTTTTCTCTCGATCACCTTCTGCTACAACAGTCACTGTCATCTTCAGTGTATTCAACTGTTCTGCAACTCAGCATCTTTAGGTGCATATCTAATTTTTAGTGCTATTTGGTCTTCAAGACTTTTACGTATTTCCTTGTCTTTCAGTTTTGCAACATCAAACTATATCCCTGTGTCTGTCCCAAGGGCGCAAAACACGGGGAGACGGCGGGGGACGGTTCCCCAATAATTAGTAAGAGGAGACAGAGTATCAATTACCCCCCTAATGTTTTGTGCCTATGGTAAAAAATTTATATCCTCGTTTCCATGATGTTGATGCCAGGATTAAAACCAGCTGCATTCACTCATTTCAGATGATCTTTTTTTGCTTGTCAGGGTATTTGGATAGGAAAAATATGAGGATGACTTGTTTTGCTCGTCAAGACTTTTTGGGAGACGAAAAGGTCTGGCCTGACTTTATAGACGATTTTATACCACCACCCCTGTTGACGCCAGGTTTACGCCACTGGTCTGTCCTCTGTCGTTTTTCAACCCTATCTTCATTTTACACATTATTCGTTTGTGATCTGATCCAACATTTGCTGAATATGTTTTTACACCTTGTATGTTTGACAGTCATCTCTTATTTATTATAGCCTAATCAATTAAATTGTCTACATTTTACTACAAATTTTCAATAAATCTTCAACATTTTTCTACATTTCTTGTTGTCTTTTTTCTGAAAGTGAGTATTCATTGCTGCAAGCATGTTTACTGCGTAGAAAGTTAATAGGTGCTTCTCTCCTTCATTCTCATTTTCTATGCCATGATTGTTTCCCTTTGTTCCATTCCGTGTCTTATAGTGTGGCGTTTTCCCAATCCCGGTGTGGACAAGCGGAACTTACTCGTGGATTAAGGCAATTTCTTCAAACCCCACTTATGCAATTGTGGCGTTTTTCCCTAGCCTCTGGCCGAAAGTTTCCTCAGCCATCGATGCCTAAGGGGAAGTAGGAAAGATTACATCAAAATTGTGGGTCATTCATTACTCGGTCTGAAAGAGCCCGCTTGTGAGTAAAAGTAAATGAAAGTCTGACTACGCTGCGTGATAATTACTGTCTCTTAACGCGACGATTTTATTCACAATTCAACGGCAATTAAATCAATTATATCAAATTAAATGAACAATGGTACACAAGTGACAGTTTTTCAGACCCTAACTGAGGTAACTTCCCTCTGGCAATTATCAACATAGCCTACAAACAGGTGGGCGAAGAGGCGACTATACGGAGCTTAATTAATAGGCGCCTACACTAAGTTAAGACAACGACTCGAATCACAGGCATCGAATGACGACGATTTTGCTTTCCTGTGAACTTAACAGGAATGACGACGACACATACTCAATGAGACGACGAGTACATACATTCATTTTCCCAGACCCACGTTCTACCTCGCAGCTTAACACTGCTCCTCAGTTTACCACCGCCCTGTAGCGAGTAAGGCTGACTCGACATTAGGACTTCTGCGGGAATCGAACCCGGGACCTTCTCCCACATCGTCCGGTGTTGTTAACACTGCTAAGTTCCCGCCACACAGTACCACAGATCACAGTACTTTAATTATACTCAGCAGTACGCATCAATGGTTAAGTCTGACAATATCTAGACTTACGTGCCCTAAGTCGGTTTGGGACGGTCGTAAAGTTTCTCCAAAACCAGTGAGTAGTGAAGGTGGGGTGAGGGGTAGTGGTAGTATTAGATCGAGGAAAGCTCACCAGACTTTAAAGCGCTTGAGACGGCGACCTTTTTGCTCGTCAAGACTTTGGGCCGAAAACTATCGAAGTTCCCCCCTTATTCTGGAATCTTGGCTACGCCACTGTTAACACGATTATCCATCCAACGATGCCTCTTTTGGTAGAAATTAAAACGGAGAAATGTGTCGTAAAAAAGCGCTTGAATCACTTACCAATTACAGTAAGATAAGTGAAGGCTTTTGACCAGTTCGCATCGATGCATTTATAAACTCCAGCATGTGACAGATCAGTGACTTCAGAGGACAGAGTTGAAGACAAATGTGTTTCATTTGAATTCTTCGATACGTTAAACCGGTTCTCTTGCGAGTTAGTTATTACATCTGAGCGAACGATGTTAAAGCACCAACTTAGGTTTTCTTTGCCATAGGGACAGTTGCTAATATTTTCACTTCGAAACTGCGTCCAATCGATCCATTTTGATAATTTGTTACCGTAGCAGCTTAATTCAAACCGTTGACCGACAAACACCGTTGTATTCGGCGAAGCTGTTATTTCAGACGAGACTTCTTCGGAATTGAAAGCTAGAAATTCGATCGTCAAAATACATATCAGTCTATTTAGAAGCTCGCATAAAGCTTCTATTCTTCAGAGGCTTTCTGTACGTAAAAATTCTATAAGAATCAAACAGACCTTCGCGATAACTTCATCGCTGTCAGAAATATCTTCAATTCTTCATTAATGAAAAAATTTAAATCTTTCTTTAAAAATATGATTCATGCATTTAATTGCAAGCTGGTGAAGTTTTATTTTGAAAAGCACAAATTGACTCACCAAATATAATCCATTGAAGTAGAAGACTTAGACTTAGTTTCCAAGGTGCGCTTGACCAAATAGGGTTGAAATAGTCAATGTAAAACGCCATCTCGATCTGAATAAAATTCGCAGTAGTTTTGTCAAAAACTGAATGTCTAATACGTTGACAAGAGATCATTAATTAAATCGTATCATCGACGTGTAGTTCATATTGTGTGATGCAGTTCACAGTTGAATGCCCGCAACAGATCGCTTCAATGTCCGCTGAAGTATTTTAACAATCGCACAGTTCAAACAATTTTTCCGTTTCTTTGCCCCGAAAAAGTTTGGTATTGCATACCAGAAGCATTCAAGGAAAATCAATATTAAGTACATACTTGATACCTCTGTGTGTCTAGGAAAACTGTATTGTAGCCCTGTACATTGTGTCAATGTAGCCTACACGTGTGTTGATACGGGCCCGCGGATCTTCTTTATACCGGGCCCCGAACTTTCTCTAGGCGGCCTTGATACTTCATAATACTTTAATTGCACGGCAGTTTGACATAGACCTCGTCTTCACGTCCGTTTTCATTTGCGATAGCCAACCTACAAGTCAGGCAGTCTAGCCTATGACAACACGATGCTGTATTTCTCACTAGGACTGTATCCGCTCTAGCGTTGGAATCAGTTGATGGTATTGGGTCCATTGTATCAGATAGGATTCTGATTCCTGGTACAAACAATTCTGATAACAAATTTTAGCGTATATATTCGTGTCCTGTGCAATCTACACTAACCTCAAAATAGCAATTATTTTACTAATTTTCAAGTCTCTAGTTGCCTGTGAATAGTTATTCCAAAACTCAACTCATAGGCCTATTTGTGATTTAAACCACGAAAGCAAATATACTATTGCACTTTAAATAATAATAATAATAATAATAATAATAATAATAATAATAATAATAATAATAATAATAATAATAATAATAATAATAATAATAATAATAATTATTATTATTATTATTGTTGTTGTTGTCGTCGTCGTCTTTGTTGTTGTTGTTGTTGTTGTTGCTGCTGCTGCTGCTGCTGTTATAATATAATTTTAAGTGGTTTAGGAGGCTAAGTAAGCCTGTGTGAAAACCACTGTAGTAACCATCTGCATTCAATAACCTAGTTTATCGAGATAGCCTTTGAATCCGTTTACTGTTTCAAGTGTCACTCCCACCTCGTCCAAACTGTTCCATTTGTCCACAGCCCTTACACTAAAAAATTCTTTCTTGGACCAACCCTCTGCTTAAATAATTTGCACTTGTGGCCTCTTGTGCTGCTATAGTGTGCCAATGTAAAAAATCGATCGTATGGCACATCTACTTTCCCAGTCATTATTTTGTATGTTTCTATCAAATTCTCTCTCTCTCTCTCTCTCTCTCTCTCTCTCTCTCTCTCTCTCTCTTCTCCTTTCTAATGTTGTCAGTCCACAATATTGAAGTCTTTTCTCGTAGCTCAAATTGTGGCATCTATTGACCATCTTTGTTGCTCGTCTTTGCACTTTTGTTGTCGTTGTTGTTGTTGGTCTTAGATTTTCAAGATAGGCCTATTAGATTATCAATTAAAAATCTATTTGGTTCTATCATAGCGCAATTGTTACAAGTTCATATGAAAAATTGTGAATTCGTGATATGCTTATTAATGACTCGGCCTTATTTATAATCACATTGCGATAACCAGAGTCATTCTGAGTAATATCAAGTACTTAAACTCTTCCTAGCTGTGGGAACTCCCACTGAGCCCTGGTACTGATGGGGCGTGGTCTATGGTCGTTGAGTTCCTTGTGGCAAAATTTGAAAGGGGCGGCAAATTGAGCGACGATGACTTTTTTTTGCTTGTCAGGTTGTCGAAGAGTTTTAGCGAAGGGGCTGCAAAATTGCGAAGGGGCGGCAAATTCGGCCGCGACGAACTTTTTTGCTTGTCAGTTATAATAGGAGAGCAGGTTGGGGCGGCATTTTTTCCAGGAGCCGTGGGCGGCACGAGTCCACGCTACGCCACTGCCTGGCATAGGCGGATCTACGGAGAGGCCGACGGGGGGCAAAATTTTAAACTCCCCCCATGTATAGTTGGCTAGAATAGCCACTGCCCGACATCTCTCGAACTCTACGACATAGTGAAATAAGTCAGCAAAATAAGTATACATATTGCACACGAATATATATTATGCTGACTGACTGAAAAGCAGACTGAAAAGCAGACTGAACAGCCATCTGTTTAGGGAGTTATAGCCAGAGTTTTATCCAAACTCCAGGCCCTGGGGAGGAGAATTGACTTGGTTTGGAGAGGAAGAGACATAGTACAATGCAAAAATTTGTGTAAGTGCTTGGATTTTTGGGAAGAATTTTGAGGTTTGGGGTAATCTCCCCTCACAGGCCTGGATAAAACGCTGGTCATAGTCCTTGTAAAGCGGTCTTGTCTTTGGTCATGCTATGCTTCTGGCGCTATATACAGTAGATAGTCCAGTATACAATACAGTACAATTATAATGTCAGCATAATTTCTGGCTGCATAAAGGTGGCGGTCACAACGGCGGCAGTTATAATTGGGGCGGTCATAACTGTGGCGGCTGCGATCTGTAACCGTCTATAGCACACGCCTGCGGTCTGACGACACAAGGAATTAGCTTGTCTCCCACAGGACTTCCACTAAATGGGAGACAGGTCGTTTAGGATTGTTGCGAACCGACCTTCTTACTTATCTTCCAGGATAGGAAATACTGTAGCCAATCTCCCCGTCATTTTTGACGACTAAACAGCTAGTCATATATAATTTTCTAACTATATGTTTGTGCGTGATTGCCCAATTATTTTTCCAATCCTGCCTTCCCGTCCCTTTCCCTCTCCAACCCTCCGCCTCCACCTTCCCCTTCGTCCTTTCTTTTCTGTACACACCTACTCAAATTTCTCTATCTCCTTCCCCACTGTTCTCCACTTCCTCAATTCCCCTCTCCCTCCAATTCCTTTCCCGTTCACTCCCTCCCTTCGATCAGGGGCGTAGCGACGGGGGTATATCGGTATATATACTGTACCCCCAAAATCAGCCTACCTTAAAGTTTTTTATGTGATTTACATGTGGTTTATGGTTTATAGTTAAGATTTATACCCACCCAAAATATTTATACCCTCCCAAATGAAATTCCTGGCTACGCCCCTGCCTTCGATGCTCGTCTTCTATTGAAGGCGCAATTTTGATGGGCCGGTGGAGGATACATCCCCAGTCATCCCCAATGTGGAACCGCCCCTGGTTTTTGATTCTATTAAGTCTTGATCCAATAGATTTGATTTAAACCATTCCAGCACACAATCAGAATTGTATAAGGCCTATCTACTGCATTGGCGTACTATTGCACGCCTGGCTGAGGGCCTTGGAAGCGGAGATCAGCGCCGCCCGATAAGCTCGGCCTTCTGGTGGGAGCTCGGGAAGGACTTTCACTTTTGACTAGACCTGTATTTATTTGAAAAACAAGAATCTTAACAGAATTCATCAAAAATCTCTTTATTTGCTTCTCGGCCACAATTCGTCTGCAAATTTAAAATCTTCGAAGCAAAACCTTCGCTCAGCAACAAAAAACTGCTAACATCAACGAGAGAAACTTTATCAAAATTCATAAACCTTACGTAGACTGTCAAATATAATCTTCATAACAAAACCAACTAAATGCCTTACCCATAACATTGGCAGACCGGGGCAGGGGATCCGAGACTCGTGCCCTCCCAAACTCACCCAACATTTTTTGGCTAATTTCCCATCATGCCAAAAAGTTATAACCGATGCTAATAAATAAGTGAGTATCGTCTTTTCTTTCGTTTAAAAAATCTCAACAGAGTGCATCAATCCAAATGGAATGGGTGGGGCAAGGAAGAAAGGGGAATGAAACACAAAGTGTCCCCCAAAACCGAATACCTAGATACGCCCCTGGTCTATTAATAATTTTGGCAATCTGACAAACTACAGTGTAATTCATGCTGCAAAGGACAACAATGTTCAGTGTCCAGAATAAATTATTCCTTTATTGCTCAAATCACTGCAGCACTTACATAAGAGGCACATACAATACTATACATGATTCTAGCTAAAAAAACAAAGACATACTACCGTATTATTACTACTACTACACCAGTGGCGTAGCGTGACTTTTGGGGGCCCGGGGGGCATCTTTGCCATGGGGGCCCCAGAGTGTCGAGCTGACGAGCAAAAAAAACGTTATCACCTTTTTCATTCTGACGAGCAAAAAAAAGAAGGTCGTCAGCACATCATTTCTAGGGTTAGGGTTAACCCTAACCTAACCCTAGCTTAGACCCCTCTTCGGGGCCCCCCCCGCCCGGGGCCCCCCCGCCCGGGGCCCGGGGGGCTGTCAACAAAGTGCCCCCCGCCCTCCCACGTTACGCCACTGTACTACACTGTACTACTCAGTGTTTTATACAGGCCTGTTAGGAGGGGAGATTTTCCCCAAAACCTCAAAATCCCCCCCCCAAAGGCCTGGAATCTGGATAAAACACTGGTACTACTACTACAGCGATCTAAACAGGACAACACAAAAATACATTGAAACACGATGACAGTCACAGAGTAACATTCACAAAGCACAATTTGAGTTGCTAAATTGCGCCCAAGCCCCTGCAATCAAACTCACACCCAAAAATGGCAAGCAGCAAATAATTGGCTGCTTCGGTGTTAGGGCCCTGTTGCCGCTTTTCCTTTTGAAGTCGGTTGACTCTAAATGAAAATTTTCAAAAGACAAACGTGAATCTCACATGAAATTACCATTAGAAAGCAATCTTGGCAAGTAGGTAATTGCATCGTAATGTAAATTTATTGTTAACTGTTAACTTTGTATCTGGTCAGAAGTTATTTAAATGTCTTTCAAATCCAAAAAATCTCAAATAATCATTTAAATTCAGATATTAAAATTCCTGACACAATCCACTATTTAAATCATTATTAAGTGCACATAGAAACACTCCCTCCTTTCCGTACTATAATTTTATGCATCAAAATTGCATAAGATGAAAATAACATCCCTCACACATCAAAGTCCCACAAAGAGGCAAAGTATTCTTACATAAAATTTGCAGCTTTTGCACATGGCATATATAAGTTCAAAGTATCTTCAGAACCTTGAAGGTTCCCATAATAAATTCATGCACCTATTAAAGTTCTTTTTTTTGATTATTTTATGGACAATATTGTTTTAAAATTCAAATATTTCTTAGGAAAAAATGCGACAAATTCTTCATAAAAGAGTACAAATAATTAAATAACAATTTCACGTTGTTTGTTTGCCAACAAGACACTTAAATACATTCACAAGCAAGAACTCTGAAAGAAACAAAGAGTAGAGACCAGCATTTGCCGAACCTGTTCTTCATCAAACGAGTACAGCTGCAATTACACCGAGAAAGGCAATCAACACCGAAAATGTTGTCAAATTTCCTAAAAATATAATATTAAAATCACAAAACATTCAAGTGAACTGGAAACAAAGAAGATGAACCAAAGTGCCTATCATCTGTTGATTGTTCATTTCATAGGAATGGATAAGCAATTGAAGCGTATTCTTACGTCTACTATATCTATGCACAACAAATAATGAATAATTAAATCTTGCTGCAAACTGTGTTAGTAACATATTACTTAGATTAAAATATTGGGGGTTGGTTGCAATGAAAACCAGTTAAAATGTGCACTTGCACTTTGCTCTGACTGAGATTGCACTGAATGAGTGCAGAGTGCAACATCAGTTGTAAGCAACAATTTTGCATTGTACATTTTCATATTCAGCTTTGAAGAAGAACAGTGGATCAAATTGGCTGCCATGTCAATCCATTAAATAACCTACGTACAGGTATAGAAGTATAACAAGGAGTTGACATTATTATAGCTATTATAGTTCATATAAGAAGCAGAAAGTCTATTCAACTGTAAATAGAAAAAGTGCATTTACAGTAAAATATCAACTCACCTTTAGAGTTATTTGACTTCACCGACTTCACATCTGCACAAGTCAAATGAAAAACGGAGTTAATTATCCTTAGCATTGCTATGAGCAGGGCTGACGAGAGGGGGGACAGGGGGTACATTTTTACCCAGGCCTGACAATAAACAAAGGGCCTGCGCTGACCAGAAAAAATTATTTAAATGTAAAAGATGGAAGTGACCTTTTTTTCTTGTCAGCATTTATATAATATTGACGACCTTTTATTGCTTGTCAGCAGTTTTAAACAAGAGGCCCTGATTCAATATTTGTCCGTGGCCCGTATTTTCTCTCGACGGCCCTGGCTATGAGCTATCAGTGGCAAAGCCATGATACCGGTATATTGAAAGAATGCTTCATGAAGAACAAGATTTCTTTTAAAACCTAATCTAAACTAATACTAAACTTCTATAGCACCACTTCATAATGTATAGAAGCATCACAATCAGTGACAGGACCTTCTCTCAGGACCCTCCCTCAGGAATGCATTGACCCCATCCATTCGGGCCTCACTTCCTACTCCCTCACTCTGTTCATCGCAAAAGCCAAAGTCTCACTATTTTATCATGCGACTCCAAAGCAGGGAGCGCCTCCAAGGAGAAATATAAGAGGTGCTATGCAAATGCTACATTACACTAGATTACAGTACAAGTCATTGGCTGATTTTAAAATAAAGCAGCAATGATTGGATTAATCATCAATGATCAAGGCGTCACTGAAACAAGAGAAACAGCTCAGATGTCTCTGCCTTTTTCATATTCTGCTTTGCTCCCCATTTCCACTCTGACTGATCTCTGGAATTGACTTTCTCCGGAACTGACCACCACACTTCTGCCATAGCCAGGCCCGCCGAGAGAAATTCCGGGCCCCTGTGCAGAAGGGCCGGCAGGCCCCTGACAAGTCACAAGTCTTGGAAAAAATTGCTGACGACTTTTTTTGCTTGTCAATTGATTTCACGAACAATGAACAATACGGTGTTGCAATTCTCGAAAACTGGTGATGACCTTTTTCTTTGCTTATCTCTATCTTTTCATGTTGTTTATGATATCCTCAACACCCGGGCCCCTCTTTTACTCATCGGGCCCCTGTGCACATACCATGCTGACCTTCTTTTTGTGCTATTGTCGCTAATAATAAATCTTCATCATCGGCCCGGGCCTACTCCAGGCCGCCGGGCCTACTCCAGGCCGCCGGGCCCCTGTGCATTTGCCCCCCTGCCCTCCCTCTCGGCGGCCCTGGCCATAGATATTTCAATGGCAGATCAGGTGCCTAGAAATAAGCAGCTACTACTATACCTGCTCTTTCAAAAGCACTATAGAAACTCACGAGATTTTACTTACTTACTTACTTAATGATCGATATAAGATACCAAACGAAACAGCCAGAATCTGTGGAGATTAAAATGAAGTGGAACTCCTAAGCACTGACTAGGTTTCGGTTTCACATCAGGAGTCTCTTTGTCGATTTTCTTTTCCATTTGTTGATCTTCTGAAACACAAACGGATTACAGGGTCATTATTAGAAGAATAAAAAAAAACCACTCCTTAAAAGTAAACTAAGCTCTTAGGAAACACTGGAAGGAAGACCTGGAGCAGTTGGCAATAACTGGAAAAGTGGAGGGGAAAAGAGCCAGAGGAAGGCAGAGAAACACCTACGTAGACTGCCTACGAGAAGGAATTGAGAGAGTAAAGAATGACATCGAATTAATAAGAGGATGTCAAGATCGAACAAAGTGGAAATCCATGGTCGCTAACGTAGAAATACACAACACCTAAAGAAGAAGAAGAGGAAGAAGGAGAAGGAGAAGGAGAGAAGAAGAAGAAGGAGGAGGAGGAGGAGGAGGAGGAGAAGAAGGAGGAGGAGAAGAAGAAGTATATGCAACAAATACTTTACACAGTTTACCACAGATTTTAAGGAAATTTTAAAATTCTATCAGGAACAGTAGGAAGAAGGCAGGCAGAGTTCACGAGCATAGCCAGGAATTTGATTTTGTGTGTGTTGGGGATACATTTGGAGGTATATATTGTTATATATGCATATGCACATATGTTAAATATACTGTATTATACATATAAACTGGCATGGACATGTCAACAGAATGAATGAAAGGAGACTACCATACAAGGCACTCTACATTCAAATAGAAGGAAATACCCGGTAAAGGAAGAGGAAGACCCAGGGAAAAAGTGGATGGACAACATCAGAGAAGACATGAACACGAAAGGAATTACAATAGTAGAAGGAAGATGATTAACGGAAGATAGAGCTTCTTGGAAACATTTTCTGTCTAGCTATTGTCTCAAAAGAGTTGGCAGAGAGCAAAAATGATGATGATGATGATGATGATGATGATGATATATATGTACCGATATCCTCCCGTGTCGCTATGCCCATGGCAGTGTTGCCCATAAGGCCTGTAAGTTGCATTTACCTGCAGGAGAATGCCTAACATGTTCTTTCGTTGCATTGACGATGGGTTCCGTGGATTGCTGCGGGTGCTGATGGTGGTGATGATGATGATGATCATGTTTTCTTTGAGCTTCAAATTCAAACAGAAACTGATATAAAATAATTACTGTTAACATTTTCTCTGTACCATTGTGCACCCTGCAGAACCCCTCTGTCTGTCTGTCTGTCTGTCTGTCTGTCTGTCTCACAATAAAGCATACGTGCACAATGCCACACACACAAACACACACAAACACACACTGATCATCCAGGATAAATCAATCAATCAATCAATCAATCAAGATTTATTTCCAAAACCAAAACCATCTTCATATTTATCTATCTCCATAATGCTTACTGCAAGCAGCCTAAAAAGCAAATGTCAGGGTATAGCATAGTCATGACCAAATACTACAATGTATAGCAAGTAAGTGCCACTGCTTCTGCTTGTATGGATCTCGATAGACTTATCTAGAAACTATTGGATACAACAAAACGAAAACCAAATTTCAAAGACACTCAACATTATTTTTCTAAACACAAGAAGTGCCATAAACATTTTATATTTTCAGTAAGCTTTTATTTTACTTTTCCTGAAATTCAATTAATCTCAGTAATAATATTAAGAAGTTCCTCACACACACACACACACACACAACACACACAAACACACACACACACCATCTGCAGCCAGTGTCCCCCAAGGGGGTCGATGCATCTGGTTCCGTGCCTCTAACCATTTCACCAAGCCATTTAACCAGACTGCTCACCTGGGCACCGGTTATGAACACCCCATTTAGGACAGATGCCAGTATCTGATAGAATTCAACCCATAGAAGACAGGGATTCCATCAGAAATGTCTCCAGAGAGCACATATAAAAGTCCATAAAACTGTCAGTGGAATGTGATTAGGGCAGATGGTAAATATCTTGCTCCATTCTAAACAGATAGGACTGACTACTCCGGTTAATACAGTTTATAAACATGGGTGGTAAATTACCAGGTACCTAAGTTGTTTGAATTCAAGATAAGATCTAAACAGCAGGGCTTTGATGTGGACTGAAAGGAGAGAGAAAATACAGACTGTTATTATCCCAAGACCCACTGTTTCTGCAATAAGAATTTTATCCATAATAATTTTGTACAGTGTTGAAGGAAAACTATATTGGGGGGAGGGCAGAGACCGCTTTATTGAAACCCAATGACAAGCATACATGTTTGGAATAATGGAGGTTGACAATAAGAAAGGAAGGCCACACATGGAATGGTGCAATGATATTGAAGAATGGTGTGTGGAAGCAGTTTACAGGATCTGGATCACAGAGCAACAGACAGAAAAGAATGGCAGAAAACTGTGGAGATCAGTGGCGTAGCCAAGGGAGGTTTGGAAGGTTAAACCCCCTTGAAAGTGGGTTTTTGGGGTTAAGATCCACCCTGGCCGTTGACAGAAAAATTTTTAACGTGTTCATGCATTTTTTTTATTTATGGATGTGGTTTTGGGGTTTTGAAAACCTCCTTTGATTGGTACATTGAATACCTTTTTTTGCTTGTCAGTATGTTTAGAGTAGAAAAAATAATGATGACCTTTTCTGCTTGTCTAGATTTCTTCAAAGTTGGTCACGGCCATAACCAAACCCTCCCTTGTGGAAATCCTGGCTACGCCACTGGTGGAGATGGCATTATACGCCAAAGGGCGTTGAGCTCACTGTTGATGACAATGATGAATGACAAGTAAAAAGTCTGTCATTGGTTATTGGCTCAGTGAGGGAGGTGACCGGAAGTCACTTGTTTTGTCTTGTCTTGTCTTCAGCCATCCTCGATATGAGGGTAGACCACATCATCAATGAGATTGTTCCATTGTTTTTTGTTGTCTGTCATTTTGATCGCCAATCCCATTGTCTTTCCAGTCCATTGAATGCTGCTATAAGTCCATATACTCCTGGGTTTGCCTTGTTTTCCTTTTCCATCAGTTGTCACATGACTAAAGGATAAGAATTCCTGACAAGGCTTGATTTTAAGCTTAAGGGCTGTCCATTAATTATGTCAACAATTGTCAAACTTTTCAAGCCCCTCCCCCCTAAATTGTTGATGTAATTAATGGACAGCCCCTTAAATCAAAATTCTGAGAATTCAACATTTTTTCGTCATAATTTTTCGGGTGTTTGAACACCAATATCACCCACAATGTAAAAGTTATGTTAATGTTTTTAAACAGCTAATAAAATATAAATAATAAATAAATTAGAGAACAAATAATTAAGGATAAAATAAAACAAAAATAAATATTTAAAGAAAATTTTACTGCATATATATATTCTTCTCTGTGGCCTATGTCGTTAAAAATCTGTCGCGGATTAATTGCTTACCGACAACACTGAAGGTAAAATTCCGTGACTTTTCATGTTCAACGTCATCAACAACATTCGCAGCCATGCACTTGATGTGAATTTGCTGCCCGACCCAACTTTCCTCGACAATGAGGGCCGCCCACCCGAGACCCTCTGAAGAGTGCGGAAAATCGGGGCCCAACGTTACGTTGGGAGTCGGGTTCCCTTTTGCCGTACATTTGACTTCGTCACCGGGCTCGAAAGTTTCCTTGACCGGATGGAACTTCGGATGGTGAACGCCATCTACAAAATAATGGATACATATATATATCTATATACACTCACTAACCTTACCTCATCACACAGAATGAGCACCATTGATAATGATGATGATGATGATGATGATGATGATGATGGTGATAACATTATATTTTGGCCATATTTCAGCAAACACTAAAGATATCAGCATGAAATTTGGCAATTACATCAGAAACATTCCCAGGTATATGGCCTGTAAATTTTTATTGAAATCCCTACACACGCAGCCGATATATTAAATATCATAAAGGGGACCAGTTTTTACTTTTTCACCCTGTACATTAACTGATAAATGATACTACCACCTTATGCTCCACTGTGGTCCGATGCTCAAAGTCTTCTGAAGATACCTCATTGCAAAACATCACTCAGTTCCAGGTCATTTACAGTGTCAGGGCCAAAGACAAGGAACCATCTACCGATGTCTGTTAAATGATCCTGTTCTCTGTCATCCTTCTTCAAGAAAAATCTAAAGACACATCTGTTCTGGGGATCTTATTCTCTTCTGCCTTAGACTATTTTCCATTCATTTTGTTTTCTTTATATTGTATATGATTACTGTTATTTAATTCTATTTGTAGGCTTACAACTGGACTCTGTCGTGCCCTTGCTCCTGACATTAATTAGTAAAATGGCACACAAGAAATTGTCAGTTTAAATAATAATAATAATAATAATAATAATAATAATAATAATAATAATAATAATAAAAAAAAATAATAATATAGTGACAATCGCTCATTCGGTAAAGAGTCAACTGTGTCTTAAGGGGAAATGCATACTAAGAAAGAGCTCGTGTATATAAGTAAGTAAGTAAAATCTCGTGGATTTCTATAGCATATAGCAATATAGTCAACGTCCAAAGGGCAGTGAGGCTAGGTTGTTACAGCTATGGAGGATATGACTTTAGAAAAAGGAAGGATTTAAGTTTAGACCTGAAGACTTGAGGAGATAATGCGGGAATTATAGGAAATGAGGAATCAGATTTTATTGTTTGAAAGTGTCCAAGTCTGCGGAGGGAAGCTGGGATCGAGTTCCAAAGTTCAGGTGCAGCGTATGAGAAGGCACGGTTGTAAATTTTCAGAGATGACAGATCCATATCGGACACTTGCACGTACAACATTGTACACAGACATGGAGTGGACATTAATATGATCTGCGTAGCACTTTAGGCTGATGTCTAGTGCATTGGTTCTTAAAGTGGTGGTCCACTGACCACCAATTGTCCGCTGAGTGCTGATTGGTGGTCCGCGAAAAAATCTATATTCGAATATCGAGTGCCATTTAAGCTGGCAGTCCGCCACCTTCAAGAAAAGGTTATTGTCGGTCCGTGGCCTGAAAAAGTTTAAGAACCGCTGGCCTAATGCATTGTTATCAAAGCGCTATATAAATTGAACACTTACGTCCATACTAAATAGTTGATTAATTCAAAAGACCATTGATTATTGATTAATTAAATAATATGAATAACTTACAATGACAAATGAGTTGTTTATGATACTGCATACTGCAAAGTTTTGTTGTTATTTATGGACTCAGAGACAAGAAGACAAAGAAGGAGAATACAGGAACAACCTACTAGAGGACAAGAGGAAAAAGAATGAGATTACACAGCAAGACCATACTGCAATGTGAACGAATGGCCAGAAGGAACATAGTGGTTCTCACACAGGACAGATCCTACTAAACCATTCTAAACCATATATTATTATTATTATTGTTGTTGTTGTGTATTATTATTATTATTATTATTATTATTATTATTATTACTACTACTACTACTACTACTACTACTACTACTATTACTACTACTACTACAACGTACTGATTAGGCCTATTGTGGTAGCTCATCCTATAAGAACTGTGTGAACACATTACAAAAAACACAAGAAATCACAAGTAGCTCCTGTGGAATAGCCAGGGTTTAAGTTTCTCTTTGAAGAATTATTATAATATATATATATATATATATTATCATTATCATTATCGTTATTATTATTGTTATTATTATTATTATTATTATTATTATTATTGTATTCAAATCAAAATTAGTTTATTATTTTCCAAATAAGTGCATAATAACATCATCACAATGATTACATGTAAAGATCGTAGTAGTAATGATAACATCATAATAGTAATATTTGAAAAATGTTGACATTTAAATAATTTGGAAACTAAAGGGAGAAGCAGGAGAAGAGAAATATTCTCTGTTCAAGGCCTGCTTTCCCGGTGAACCAGTAAGCTTATACTAGCTATGGACATATTATTATTACAATGTGAATCATCTGCATTGGAATTGGAAAAGGGAAACTCACATGTGACGCTAAGTGAGAGATTGCACTTATGGACGACCCCTCCAATGGACATCCGGCACTGAAGATCGACTCCATTGTAGCGATGCGTTGCGTCCAATTGGACGACTTTCTTTGCCAGTTGAATCTCGTATTCGTCAGTGCTGTCGATAGTTTCATCATCTTCGAACCATTCGAGATTTGGATTCTTCCCAGAAAATCCCATCTGGCAGGACAGCGATGTTTGCTCGCCTGACCGAAGGTTCGTCTTTCCCGAGCATTTTGGATGCTCTAGAAAAATGACAACAATGGAAATTATACCATTTTAGTTGAAACAACAGCAAAACAAGAAATCAAATCACTGATGGTAGATGACAAGAAATGACCCACAACCACTTAAAGCAATCAATTTATTATATGAGATTATTTCACTCATTTGAAAAAATCTCTCATCTGTGAAACTTTAAATCACAGACTGAAATCATGTCTGATTATCTGGTTCGAAATGTTTACACTCCAATCAGTAACTTTATTGACACAAATAAAGTTTCCAATGCACTAATTTCAAGCAGCACCAAACTCCAGAGCAGTATTGACGAGAAATGCAGGAGCACACAAACAGTGCGGGTCACTTGGTTCCAGATTAGAGTGTTCCTTCATTCCCATACGGTCAAAAGAGGGAGATTCATTTGAATATTTGTGCTAAATAGAATATGGGACGGGAAGGTGGCAAAGAGGAAACACTAGAGAGACACACTGATGGAACAAGATCGAGTTCTGCTGGAGCCCTAAGGTCAACGCAGCCTTACTTACTAGAGAGCGGTGGTAAAATGAGGATCATCAGCACTATTCTACAAGGTAAAACATGGGTCTGGGAAAGTAATGGCAACTACCCCAGATTAATGGCTCGTATGACCTTGATATTCATAACTTTCACCCGAGGTTTCACTTGCCAAAATGTAAAGATTTTTCATTATGATGTATAGAAGACGTTTTTGATTGATTGATTGATTGATTGATTGACTGATTGATTGTTTAACTGAAGACAGCTTTGGTGAAACTGAAAATCTTGAACAAGAGACGTGTGTGTAGAACGACTTGAGCACTCGACATCTGCACCGAACGACATTTGTGTTTGGAAAGCACTGTCACTCCTGACGTAACTCATGAGTTCGATGTCAATGACGACAGAAATCATTGCATCATTCGACGTGAACTCCAGTGGAAGTGCAAACAACGATAGATGGATCAAAGACCCGATCAATACTATCGCTTCAACTGAGCTGGGCGTTCGCTGTTTCACAAAATGCTCTG
This sequence comes from Metaphire vulgaris, assembly GCA_018105865.1. Taxonomy (NCBI): domain Eukaryota; kingdom Metazoa; phylum Annelida; class Clitellata; order Crassiclitellata; family Megascolecidae; genus Metaphire; species Metaphire vulgaris. Next base: position 13,205,832 of record CM030855.1, read on the forward strand.
TCAACGGAAGCCTAAATGTCACCAATCATGAGATTGTCTTACAAACAACCACAATAGAGAAAAAATCCATGACATCGAAGGAGAGAATAATTTTAATTCATATATACTATTTACACAGTGTCATATAATAATATTATTATTATTATTATTATTATTATTAACAAAACTTTTAAGTGGTTCAGTAGGGTTTGCCATGTGTGAGAGCCATTGTTGTACCAATCCAATCTAGTATCCTATTATCCTATAGTACCTGTGGTTTATTTTGAAGTCATTAACACTTGTAGCCATTACTATCTTCTCGTCCAGTTCATTCCATCTGTCCACCACTCTTGCACTAAAAAAGTGCTGTTTGTGTCTCCCGAACCGTTTCTTAAACAGCTTCATGCTGTGTCCTCTGGTTCGATCATACTGCTTCATTGTAAAAAAAACCCTTTCTCTTGGCATTTCCACTTTGTTAGTATTTTGTATGTCTCAATTAAATTTCCTCTCATTCTCCTTTTTCCAAGGTTGTCAATCCACAGTGTTTTAGCTTTTCCTCATAGGTTTAATAATAATAATAATAATAATAATAATAATAATAAATAATAATAATAATAATAATAATGGAAGAAAGAACTTGTGAACACTTCAACATCCATCGAGATTCAAAAACGTTTTGTGAAAAGCATGTAGAATGGTCACCTGCTCCAGTTGAACCAGTAACTTTTAAGTATTTTTAAAAGGCTTTTTTAAATTTTTAAGTAGGAGTTCAAGCTCCTGGAATTGTTTCAAAATGTGTTTTCTCTAAATTGTTTAAGGGCAACTGCAACCCTCCAAGCAACTCAAGAAGTCTTTTAGAATAAGGGCTACAAATATTATTATTATATCTATGTAAGATTTTTATACAGATGAAGCAAAACTTCAGTGTTCAAGACTCTAAAATGTGAAATGTATGACCTTGAAGTATGCCCATCTGCAACAGTTAGAGAGAAATTATGTTCTCAATCTGGCTGTCAACATAGTCGTGAATGACAGTCAATTGAATTAAATGAATGATACAAATGGAAGCAAAGAACATCGTATTATTCTCTTTGCATATTTATGATATAATTATAATAAAATTAAATATAAATAAAATTATGTAAGTAAATAAATGTGAGTGAGTAGATAAATAAGAGCTAAAATAAATGACATCACATTGTCTTCTACATAAATGTTTTAAAAAATCAAAAGAAAATTAAATATTTATCATTTCTGATTTGTTCAAGCATGATTCCATGTACGAGAGTTCAGTTCGCAGGGACATGGACAATGTAATAATTAAGAATTTTTAACAAGCCACAGCCATATGGTAATCAGTTGCCGTGAAACATTACACAAAACTGTTACAGTGCCTTGTATGAAAACGACAACTCTTGGATCACTGCATACTAGGTTACACTTAACTGAAGTTTAATGAAACGGAACACAACAGATACAAACCAAACACCAGTTGTACTATTAGCAAGTAAAATTACATTCGATAAATTTTTACTATGAAGTAATAGAATAATTTATTGTAAATGTCCTCATACAGATCAATGACTAGTTCTGTCACAGCTATTGACTTATCTACATTTTCTACTGGGTTTTACTACCTACAAATCTACTGGATTTCACAAGATGACTGGCTACTGTTTCCATGTAAGCCCTAAGTTTGACTTTCAGAAAATTTCAGTAGAGTCTAGCAGTTGTTTGCATAAAAAACCCACATCTTTGTAAAGTCAAGTTCCTGCACTTGCTTTAAGAGACATCTACGGGTTTTTTTCTTATACAACACAGTGGTAAAATCATTGGCAAAAACTAAGCATTGATCTTTGGTTAGCGAAGCCGAAGCTCAAGTCATTCAATTCGATTAAGCTTCATTTCCATTTGGCTTCCCATACGGATAAGAACATTGACCACTCTTGGTGACTGCACTAAAAGGCATTAAGAGGCAAGATCAATGGTTAATGGTGTACAAAGAGTGCAAAGAATTACATCAAGTCTTCTTCATACAGCCCAGCACTAGGACACCAATTAAGCTAATCATGTGGGGGCGGCGGGGGCGGCCTCAACCAATGGGGAGATAGGCCCTGCCCCTCCTCTCTCACAAATAATCACTCCCTCACCCCCTCACTTATACACAGAATTTTATGTCATTGAACTGGAATGAAACCACTTCTGCGAGCTGGTACCAAATTTCAGACAATTTTTCATTGCACATGGGGTAGATAAGGGTAGGAGGTTCAGAGGCGGAGCTAGGGTGCCCGGCGTCCGGGGACAAAACACTGATGGCGCCCCCTCAACTTGACGAAAATCATAAGAAGCAAAAAAGGGCGCCGTTCTGCCAATTGTGGCGCCCCTTCATTCTTCGTTTGACTTCGCGAATACCCTGACAAGCAAAAAATGGTCATCACCCGTAGTGGAACATCCTACCTTAAACCAATTTTGGCGACCCCCACCTCGGCGCCCAGGAACATCTGTACCTCCTGCATCCCCCTAGATCTGCCTCTGAGGAGGTTAACCTCCAATGATCGAGGACAATTATTTTGGTGCGCCATGTAATGTAATGTGACATTTGTATTTTCCGTTTTGTATATTTGTATATTTGCATATATAATTTGACATTTGCCTCTTCTATTTGTACTCAGAGGTGCTCCTAGCATTTGAGTCACAGGGTAAAGCAGTGAGACTAGCTTTCGCATTGAATTAGCATCACCATCTGCTGATGTTTCTGTGCATTATGAAGTGGTGCTATAGAAGTTTAGGATTACAATAGATCCCACACAATACCGACAAAAGCAGTACTTATAATACCTCCGATTGTTAGATAGTAGCGTCTGTGCAGATGTGTGCCTCCAATCCTGCTCCTGCAACTATACTCTCCGACATCCGAATCCATATTCAGATTAGAAATTGTCAACGTGAAGTCGTGGCCGACGTGAAAGTTTGCGCTGTTTGGATGAGTGTCGAGGACACTGAAGTGTGGATTGTTTCGGCTGTGAAATATCTTCGCGGGGTCCTGCGTTGAACTGTGCACCAGGTCAACCCATTCCACTTCTGGATCATCGGACACCTGAAGGTCGCAATGCAGACGAATGGTTGTGCCGTTTATTGCAAAACGATCGATCTCACTATCGTTTGCGTCGATTAACAGCGACGGAATTGCTGAAACCGAGGATAACTCGCAAAATTATTTCAATTGTCTTAACAGAAACATAAAATAACAACAATACAGCTGGCAATGGAAGTCGGACTACCCTAAACACAAGATTCTTGGCCTATAGTGACACCAGAATCCAATTGTTTTAGTAATTGAATCAAGTATAGAGGTATTTCTTCAAATATTGCATGCATGTGTGTGTGTGTGTGTGTGTGTGTGCGTTTGCACATTTGTAATCAAGCAAAGCCAGAAATATTTTTACACCCCCTAACCCCCCAATTTGAGGTCGACACCCCCAAAATTTTGTAATGCCACAATGGCATGCATACAAAATGCACACTAATTAGCTCAAAACATCCCTCAAATGGAGAAGAACACCCACCAACTTTTATTCCCGGATGACCTTTTTTTTGCTCGTCAGAAGTTTTTTGAGACTTTTTAAGGTTTTTTGGTTGCTTTTGGGACTTGATAACGTTTTTTTGCTTGTCATCCTTTTTCGGGCAGAGACTACTTAAAAATTCCGACACTCCCCAGATTTTCCTGACACCCCCTCCAATTCAAAATCCTAGAAATAACACTGTGCAAAGAAGAGAAATTTCAGTTTACCAAAGGGATAGATACGTCCCCTCCTCTCTGTGTGTGGAAATGCCCCCACAACATGGATGGGCGGTGCATAGTGGTTCTTACACAGGGCAGACCCTACCTAATGAAACACTTCAAACCCTATTACTACAGTGCATCCCACTTAATCGCATACCGCTTAATTGCATAACCCACATAATCGCATAACAACATAAAACCCCAAACCAGTGTTTTGTGGGTACAATTAATTATCAGACATCCCGGCTATTCGCATAGCCCAGTTAATCGCATAAGCAAGGCTTGTACGGCACCTATGCAATTAAGCGGGTTTCACTGTATTATTATTATTAACACACAGAGTTGCTTTATTGCAGCTTTCACTGTTTAGTCTCCAAAGCAATATACTACACTACTAAGAAGTCCATCATTCACAGAACCTATGCATTTCATCTACAACACTTAAACAAAAAAAGGTGTACTCAAAAATCTGTAAAATTTAAAAAAAGACCATTAAATTGCTCCCTAGGGAGGGTCCAAATGCCCAGAACGCCTGTGGTCTTTGTTTTAAGGCCTAAAATTCTCCCTAAGGAGCAGCAAAGCTATTAGGCTTAACAAACTGAACAAATGACTTATATCCTGGGACTTAGGAATGTCATGCAAAATACGCTTTGTATTGAGTCATAAAGCACAATCTTACAGCTTTAAAAATTTCACAGCATGATTATTCTTATGCATGGAAATTCCTAGGTTTGTTAAAAATGCATTCCTTCAACCCCCTACTATCCCGATAATAAATTACAATAAATAAAATCTTCATTGGATGCTGAGCAAACATCGAACGCTCTATAGTAAAAGAACCTCAATGTTGACCGAAATAAGGAAAAAATAATGCAAACAGGACTGGAGCTACTTGAGCTAACCTTTGCAGCCCCTACCCCAAATAAATAATAGAAAATAATCGAATCTCAAGGACGGAGGATGCAGGGGAGGTAGTCGCAAATACAAAAAAAATCCTTTGGATAGGTCTCTATGGCCGCCCCCTGGTGAGACTTTGGGGGTACATAACGTCAGCCCTGAATGCAAGTGACAGTGTAATGGTTAATTTTTATTTTAAAAAATTTCCTGCTTATAAAGAGTCAACACGTAGCCACATTTTCTTTTGGAATCTACCGGTAACTTCAGATAACCTCAGAAGCGAGAATAGAGGCGAACAAAATGTAAAATGTGTGTGCAATGGGCCAGAGCCTGTCTCTCAATGGAGTCAATGCCTTCCAACAGTAGGAGTAATCGGTCAGAAAGTGAATTAAAGATGAAAAACATCTGAGGAGAAGATCACTAGCAATGATGAATGACCGTTGAGTGAATAGTCACTCCATTCAGTCTATTCACCTACCTGTAGCTAGGCAACCCACCTGTCCGGCCATTCGTAGAACAACCCTTTGCAAAAGACCTATTCACCCCATTAATGTGGTGATTAATGCAGCAATGGGGAGAGTTCATCTGGGGTCATCCTCATAGTAGAGGTAATCACCACAGGGGGCTCCACAAAAGATGTATCAATTCTGACAGAGGAACTTCACAAGGCCTAACCGCTCAGTTAAGTACAGTATTATTATTAGACTGACATTATTATTATTAACAGTATTATTATTATTATTATTAAACTGTATTATTATTAATAGTATTATTATTAAACTGACATTATTATTATTAAGCAGAATTATTATTGTTAAACTGTATTATTATTAATAGTATTATTATTAAACTGACATTATTATTATTAACAATATTATTATTAACAGCATTATTATTAAACTGACTTTATTATTATTAAACTTATTATGACTTATTATTATTATTAAACTGACAATTTTTGTGCATCATATTATCACACATCAGGAGCAAGAGCACATTGGAGAGTCCAGCTATAAAAATAAAAAAATAACAGTACCGGTAATCATATTTTTTAAAAAGACAAATAAAATGAATGGAATACAATCTAAGGTGTACAAGTAAGAAAAGAACAAGATTTCCGGCACAGATATGTCTTTAGATTGTTCTTGAAGGATGACAAAGAACTGAATGATTTCACAGACATCGGTAGATCGTTCCATATCTGTGGCCTAGATACTGCAAATGACCTGTAACCAGTTAAAAATTCCTATGACAGTTGAGACCCAATGTTATCGACTTCAAAAGACAACACACATCTTCTCCTTCACAGTATTCCGAGTGCATCTTGCCTTATGGTGCTGTAAGGCATGTATCGTTACCGTTTCAAATTACGAACCTTCCACTAATTAGATTTACTGCTTACAAAGTAATTTGTTAAATTTGATGACGTAGACAAGTTACTTGCAACAGAAAATCAACATCTGGAAGGTCAACATGGAAATGACAAGACTAGAAAATACATCTGGTTAACAAGTCCAACCATTCTATTAAATAACAAACATTATTTTATAAGAATGAAACTAACTAAAGTGCTCTTGCCTTTAGCCCCAGCTATGTTGCTGCGCTATATAAATTGTCATTTATAATAATAATAGTAATAATAATAATAATAATAATAACTTCAACAACAGATACCCGGTAATCGCATGTAATAAAACACTTAAATGTGATTGAAAATAAGTCTGCATTAGATACATTAGTTATGATTAGTAATCTAATTTGCAAAAGTGTTAAGGACAGTGAAATAACCAATCAATCAATCAATCAAGAAACTTCTATGGCGCCACTATCATAATGTCCAGGGCATCAGCCGATGGCACACCAAATCCAAATTGAATTAGAGCCATGCAGGGATATTTCTAGGATTGTGATTTTGGAGGGGTGTCGACCTTAAATTGGGGTGGGTGGGTGGGTGTCCGGAGCTAATTAGTATGCATTTTATATGTATACCATTGTCACATTACCAAATTTGGGGGTGTCGGCCTCAAATTGGGGGGGTTTTGGGGGTGTACAAATATCCCCGGAGCCATGTAAAGCCGGAAAGATCAGTCAGAAACGGCAGGGGGAGAGATAGGCGAGAAAGTATTCAATTGTCAGTGTGCAGTCAGTTATTTCAATGACTCAACACACAGTGGGACTTGCTTACTTACCGATAGCTAAAAACAATTAGATCAATTTGCAATGATTTATATTCACAAAGCTTACTGCTGAGTTGCTTCTGTCTCCATAATGTCTGCAACTGTCTTTATAATTAATTATATCGGTGCTTTGATCCCAAGTAGGTACACTAACGTAAATTCTCTAATACAAACCGGTCCTGGAACCCACGGCGAAGCCACGAGGGGGGCCCGACCCCCTATTCAGACCGGGAGCGGGCAAGAGATTCGCACAAAACCGGTGAGCAGTTGGGGTTGGTTGGTTGGGGGTTTAGTATGTGATCACAAAACCTCAAAGCACTAGAGACGACTGCCTTTTTTGCTCGTCAAGACTTTGGCCCGAAAATGTTGATGAGGGATGTGGCCCCCCTTAATCTGTAATCCTGGTTACACCACTGTCTGTAGCATAATTATAACCACCAGTAAATCTCTCCAGAGTAAAATTGCATTTCAACAGAGGAAAGTATTCACTTCCTAAAGAATCATGCCAGAGCAATAATTTAGGTGTTCTTTGCAAACATTGTTTCAAGACCTGTCATACAACCTCTTAACTGCAATCCTGCCATTTTGATAAATTGTCACATTTTGCACCGAATCACATGCATCGTTTATCAGATGTAGTACTGATTTCAATATTGAAATACATGAAATAGCATAATCCTGGTACTGTTCTACTCAAGAATGTTTCAATTTTTTGGGTGGGGGTGGGATGGATGGGCGGGTGGAAGAATTTGAGGAAGACATGCAATGTGCCTGGAAAAGGAATTAAAGTCACCAACCTGCAAAAGTACCGGTAAGCAGATGGCAGCTGCATTTATTCTGGCATTTTCCAGGATAATTAATCAAAAAGAGAAAACGATTTCCATCTGGAACAAGCATTACCAGTAAATGCTGCATTTAACAAGAGCATTCATACACATGAACTCTAGAGCTAGCCCGAGGCATTACGGTACATGGCCAGGTGAGTATATCGGGTCAAACAATAACACACAGGTAACCGCAAAAGAATATATCATGTATATGCCTTTCATGCCCTCTAAACAGTGTGAACTAACTGAATTGTCCAGATGTCAACTGTTTTTTAAAAAAAAGTCTCAAAATCATTTCTACATTGATGAAGAGACTTATCTAGTTATTCAAATATTCTAATCATTGGTGCAGACACGGGGTCTGGTGAGCTGTGTAAATCCGTTGAGAAATTGTTTGGGTGGGGTGGGGTGGATAGGTTAATTGGAACAGAATAAGATGTGCCTTTAACTCCTTTAGTAAGTTTTTCATTGTGGTTTATTTGCTCAAAAATGTCAAAAACGTTGATGTGCCTCAATCAATCAATCAATCAATCAATCAATCAATCAATCAATCAATCAATCAATCAATCAATCAGTTTATTAGTATCAAAGTCAGGACCAAAGATCATTAATATTACAATTCAATATCTGAAAAATAGCTGTAAAGACAAATTCAAAAATATTTCATATTTTGATATTAGATATATTAGATATTTGACACAGAGATGTCCATGGGTCCATTTTTAGAACCCAATCCAACCCAACCCAACAAATCTCCAGCCAACCCAACCCAACCCATGCCGATAAAAGGTTTACTTGACCCAACCCAACCCAACCCACTGTAATACATTACAGTTTCTTAATCCATGACTTATTTTCTGACCCAACCCAACCCACCATTAATATGGAAAAGTCTGACCCAACCCAACGCAATCCAACCCAACCCATGAGTTAACCCAACCCATGCACATATCTGATTTGACTTATTAAAATTGCTGTTAATTAAGTAATTAAGGGAGAAGGGGAGAAGCAGAAGAGAAATAATCTCTGTCTAAAGCCTGCTTTCCCCATGAATCAATATTCCTATACAGGAACCCTGGCTATGCCACTGGTTTCAATTACTGGTAATTTTGTTGTTTCCTGTGTGTGTGTTTTTCTGCCCAGAACGGTGTTCTGGACGCTTTTTCTTGAAAATTTCATGGTATTTTAATTTACTTTAATAATTTGCGTGGCTTTTCAAGTTTTTGCCGGGAACTTTATATAATTAATGTGCAAAATCTGCATTTAAATTAAAATCTAAACCATAAAATCTAAAATAATAATAATAATAATAATAATAATAATAATAATAATAATAATAATAATAATAATAATAATAGCAGTAGCATGTAAATTAAATATATAAAACAGAGTGGACATTGATATAAGTTATGGCATCCTTTTACTAGAATAAAGCACTCATTTTATATCTCTAATGATAACCCCCAAACAGCTTTATACTGATAAACTTTATAGTATTAGTAAAGCCACGGTAATACTGTGGGACGTGGCCATACACTTAATAAGCCTAACATCTGCTCTATTTTAGAAATTACTGGTGGACATGTTTTGCCCTAAACTTCATCTCCACCCACTCACTAACTTCTGTCAGATCAGTTTTCAAATATTTTCTTTTATATTATGCATCTTCTGATGTCTGATGTTAACAGGTTCCCCTCTGTCTGTGTTCCTGTCTGTCTCTCTATATCTCTGTCTTTCTGTCTTTCTCCTGCTCTCTCTCTCTCTCTCTCTCTCTCTGACTGTTGGAGATCAAAACTGTCATCAATCCAGTAATTAGCACTAGGCATGGAATCTGTATTTTAGATAGAAACACCTACAAAGAGAATTCATATATCCTGTATATCAGCTTTGCGGTTCTGGCAAACTAGGAACAAGGCAGTGATAAAGACAAGGAAACATTAACAAACTAAATAGGGCAAGACAGGCAGATAGTAAAACAACAGGTCTTCTATATGGGAGCACATCAAAATAGACATCTGGATAAATTCACAGGAAAATCAGAAAAGACAAGCAGATTAACAGACACATATATTGTAGACAAAGACAGAGAGACAGAGATACTGATAGAGACTTATAGAGAGTGAGAGAGAGAGTGAGAGAGAGAGAGAGAGAGAGAGAGAGAGAGAGAGACACACAGAGACAGACAGACAGAGACAGAGAGAGAGAGAGAGAGAGAGAGAGAGAGAGAGAGAGACATACGGAGAGACAGGGAGAGAAGAGAGAGAAGAAAGAGAGAGAGAGAGAAAATAAGAGAGATAGACAGGGACATGCAGAAAGACAGAGAGACAGACACACAGGCAGAAAGACAAGCACAGACTGATGATAACTCACCAAAGTACTACTGATATATTCTGTAATACCATGACAGGAATTTCAATTTGAAGAAATGTTTATCACCTCAAACAATAGCACATCAATCATCAAGCCAGTAAAACTTCAATTTATAGCAGTAATAAACATTTTACTCCTTAAATACCGGTAGGTGATTTAGTTCTTCTCTTTTATTTAAAAGAAGATGGTCATTAAACCAGTAGCTTCCAAATAAAAAAGAAAACTATCAGTCATTTTGGTACAATAAATAGATAAAATATAGAAAAAATGAAAATAAAATATTTCTATTATGAACAATTCAAATGCATTAGATGAGAAGATGAGGTAAAGGTTAGTGTTTATACTTAAAAATGTTAAAGCTGTGTGATAACACAACTGCCATTTACATGAATCAATCAATCAATCAATCAATCAACCAATCAATCAATCAATCAAATAAGTTTATTTCTCAACATCCTGTTGAATACAAGTCAAGAAAAGAAAAAGCTTAACTAGACAAGGAGTAAAATATTATATATAAACCATGAATGTCCAAATACCGGTAATTGTACAGGCTTTACTGAGTAATGATATAAACTTAATATTAATATAAATGAAAATAAGCTAGTATCCAGTACTAATATTTAATAGTGTAAATTACAAAATTGACCTAGGCAATAAAATTATCTAATAGTTAAAAAATGCAAGTTGATTAGAGACATATTCTTAAGAGTTTTTCAGAGTTAAGATATGTAGAGACAGAAAATACATGAAGAGTAAAGAAATTTATCATTGAGAAAAGGGTTGGCCTAAGGGATTAGGCTCCTGTAATATTAGGCAACCTCAAAGTTTTTAAATAAATGACATATAAAAGATGGAATCAACACAAAACAGGTCATATAACATAACCAAACCCTCCTAACTGTGCATTGGCCAACACAATATGATTTTTTGCCTTCTATAGTTTCGAAAATCCAAAATAACTAGGTAAGTAGAACATTCTCAATACTAGATAGTTAAAACATATATACCGGTACACAGTATACTGACTAGTTTCCAGTGTCTGAGGTTTCAACTAAATCACCAAACAGAACAACAAGACTTGAGGCTTATGGTCAGGTGTAATCTCCCTGTACAACAGGATTGACCATCCAGTTTGTCCTCAATGATCCTGGAAGTTCATGACTGCACCATAGAGAGTAATACATCATTTTTGAATAAACAAGTTACCAATGCTAAGCTAAAACAGAAGAAACTGAGCATAGATAATTAGATATAGAGTACTATTGGTTGAACACACATCTGCTCAGAAAATAGTGCACCCTGTGAGACGAATTTCTACCCATCCTTTTAACCAACCTTTACAGCAGAACTTTGTTGCAACATACTTAGCAGGTCTGTACAGTTTAGTACGCTATATTCGACATGGGTTATAACCAATGCCATCCATTGCAGAAGCACATCACATGGGACCCTACATTGATGTGGGCTATAACCGACAGTAGATAGTACAGTAGATCCCACTTAATCGCATACTGCTTAATTGCATAACCAGCATAATTGCATAACAACATAAAAACCAGAACCAGTGTTTTGTGCGTACAATTAATTATCAGACGTCCCGGTTATTCGCATAGCCCAGTTAATCGCATAAGCAAGGCTTGCATGGCACCTATGCAATTAAGCGGGTTTCACTGTATACGTTATAATCGAGTCCTGTATGTCCTTTATAACAAAGTTCTACTGTATTTTTCTTCTTGAGTTTTATTTGATCACTGCATATGTATTCCGTCAGTTTTTCCACTGAGATTCAGCCCTGCCATGTGCAGATCCTCTTCCAATCCGTCCATCCATCGTCTTTTCAGTCTTCCTTTAGATCTTCTTCCCTCTGGTTTGTAGTTGAAAATTCGTTTTGGGTTTCTTATTTCTTCCATTCTGAGTATGTGTCCGGTCCATTTCATTCTTCTCTTTCTGATGACTTCCATGATGCTCGGTTGCAGTGTTCTCTCTCTAACTTCTTCATTTGTTATATGTTCTTTGTATCAAATCCTTTGATACAATTTGAATCAATTTGAACATGATCTGGAAAAGTAAAAACATCAGCACAGACACTAAATTGTGAATTATGGACACGTGTGTGATATTCACCTTGCCATATTATTGTTAATTAATTATTTTCTTCTTTCTTCCATTCTGAGTACGTGTCCGGTCCATTTCATTCTTCTCTTTCTGATGACTTCCATGATGCTCGGTTGCAGTGTTCTCTCTCTAACTTCTTTATTTGTTATATGTTCTTTGTATCCAATCCTTAATATTCTTTCAAAGAAAGTGCAGTCACGTGTCACATAATTACAGTCTTAGTTCTGTTAAGTATACATGTATATATCAACTAGTCATCAAGTCAACAATATGCACCAATACTAGCAGCCTAAACTACAAAAATATCAATAACCAATTAATACCTCAAGGATGCCCACAGGAAAATTTACTATCCATTCACTTGCCATCCAGATGACGACATCAAGCAATTTCTGAATCATATCAATAAGATGACTCACGATTATTCAATACACGAATATTCACAACAATCTATCTGACCTATTTTCATGACCCAATTTTGCCTACAAGGAACGAGTTCCTTGCATTTGCCATGAATACAGATTGGGCAAAAGGTAACAACAGACAACAAAGCAATTAAAACACAGGTAAGTCTCAGGTAAAATTTCAGGTATTTATAATAATAATAATAATAGTAATAATAATAATAATAGTAATAATAATAGTAACAATAATAATTATAATAGTAATAATAATAATAGTAACAATAGTAATAATAATAATAATAATAGTAATAATAATAGTAATAATAATAATGTGATTTACCATACTGTAACGTGGTTTAGGAGACTAAGTAAGCCTGTGTGAAAACCACTGTTGTAACTCTCCACATTCAATAACCTAGTTTTCCAAGATGGCCTTTGAAAGTTTGAATCTGTTCACCGTTTCAACTGTCACTCCATAAATAGTAATAGTAAATAATAAAAACCATAAATCGACATCGTCCAATCTGTTCCACCTGTCCACAACCCTTGCACTAACAAATTTTTTTCTTTCTTGGTCCCACCTTCTGCTTAAGCAATGTGAAATTGTGACCTCTTGTGTTGCTACAGTGTGCCAATTTGTAAGCACTTGTATGGCAGTGTTGCAGCAGCAGCTTTTGGAGTTAATCAGACATTAAAATAAGAATAAATTTTGCTGTCCAGTGGGCAAAATTCAGAGCAGCAATAAATTGGAGGGAATTTGCACATAAACAGAATTTCCAAAGACCTATACAATACCCCGTGCTGACGACTGTTAATGGGGTCTCTAGAATTGAATAGGGCATTGAATGGTCTGTTTAACAAAGTTAAATGCATCTTCACTGACCTACATAGATGTTATGTACATTTATTACAGGGGCGTCTTTCATCAACACCTCCTAAACATACAGTTCATATCTAGCACATACCCATAAACATATAGCTTCTAGAAAAAAGTTCAAAGACGAGCAACAAGGATGTTCAGTGGATGACATTATTAATTAAAGCTATGAAAAAAGACAGTTGGTAGTGCTAATTGACAACATTAGAAAGGAGAAGAGAGAGAGAGAGAGAGAGAGAGAGAGAGACAGACAGACAGACAGACAGAGACAGAAAGAGACAGAGACAGACAGACAGAAAAACAGACAGAGACAGACAGAAAGACATACAGAGACAGACAGAGAGAAAGACAGAGAGAGAGAGAGAGAGAGAGAGAGAGAGAGAGAGAGAGAGAGAGAGAGAGAGAGAGAGAGAGAGAGATCATTCTTCTTCGTGGGCACATTACCCCTTGAAATTTAAAAGAAAATCAAATAACACAGGGTATAATAATATTTTTACATTGGATATAGCTTCAGCCTGCATATAGGAAACAGTCATTATTATTTACAGATTCATTTACTTCAAATGCACTTTTCCTGCCTTCTTAGCACGAATGCACTAATCACACTCAGAGAAGTCAAGTTTTTGTGCTAAATCACAGTCAACTTTAAAAAACAGAGGCACCAAGAATTGGAGACCCAGGCCAAATGCCCCACCCCACTATGATTGGCCCTGGTAAGAACGGACAATCGACATTTTCACAAGAAAATAAAACAGCTAAAAGCAGTGTTTTATCCAGGCCGGTTGGGGGAGATCCCCCCCGCCCTGCAAAAAAAAAATTCCCCCTCCAAAAATCCCAGGACTGAAAATGTGTCTGCATTGAACTGTGCGTCTTCCCCTCCAACCAAGTCAATCCTCCCCCTCCCAATAAGGCCTGGAGTCTGGCTAATACACTGGCTAAAAGAAACTGCAAACACACAAGGGGCATAGGTAGTATCATGGCAAAGGATGGCAGAATACTTATTAAAGAAGAACAGATCAGAAAAATATGAAAAGAATGTGTAGAAGAACTGTATGATGACAAGAGAAAGAAACAGGTGAAATTCCTGAACGACAGCCCAAGACCAACCAACCATAAAAAGATGAAGCCAAAGAAGAACAAATCAAATCAAATCAGAAGGACCTGATAACATTGTAATTGAAATGATTAACACTCAACCAAACTTCAAGAGAGAAAAAATGAAGAGACAGTAAAAAATAGAGAGTCTGCTTTGAAAGTTCATGCATGATCCTGAAACACCTAATGTTAAGTACACCCATGGACCCCTTAATAGATATATAGGATTCCATGGTACACCCCACAGGACTTAATTAACATCTGCCAACGTTAGTACTGATGATGTGTAAGAAATGAAATGATCAAATAATGGGATCACAGCAAAACCATTCTGTAAGTGCAAATTAAAAAACAGGCAGACAGGCAGACAAACAGACAGGCAGACAAACAGACAGGCAGACATACATACATATAGACACATACAGACAGACAGGCAGACAGACAGACATACATATATACATACTTATAGACAAGACATACAGACAAGACAGGTAGACAGATAAACATAGATACTTATAGACAGACATACAGACCTACAGACAGACAGCCAGACATAAATACATACTTATAGACAGACATACAGACAGACATACTTATACTTATAGACAGACATACAGACAGACTGACAGACAGACTGAGACAGAGTGGGCAAGAACATTAAGCTTTGTATTTGAAATAGAACCCTCATGCATTGCATACAAAAGCCTTGGTTAAACACTGTAAACTGAGCTGAACTACCAAAGAAAATACATTGAAAATACCTACATAAAAAACACTGGACATGGTTTGAATGAATTATTCAAATCCAGAAGATACTCCATTTCACAGCTGGGGATGCTGCCTTGAGTGGGGGGAGGGTGTGTCCAATTGGCTTTATGCCCCCCGGGGGGGTGAGATGAGAGGTGGTTTCATGTTGCCTTCCTCCTACACAATTGAGGGTGGTGAACAACATGTCCATAGTAATTAAACAGTGGCTGTGGTCAGATTCAAACCTGTGACTCTCTGATTGCCCCCCCACAATCACAATATGTAAGGTCAGATGATGGAAGAGGAACAAACATCCATGGCTACCACAGTGGGGCCCAGGGGCATCTCTGATATGGAGGCCCCTACATTATATGGGGGCCCCTATAGGCTAACATAGATTACACCTTTCTAAAAATAAGGTTTACTCCACAATTCAATAATTACTCACTTTGTAGCAGTAATATTGAAATAGTAGTAAATGTAAAAATAAATCATTGTTTAGTAAGTTCAACCACTCTTTGGGGGCCCCTTCCGGAGCCCGGAGGGCTTTTCTGCAACCTTAAGACCCATGAAATTTTTTGCCCACTTGATGAGGAAAGAGGGATTCAAGAACTTGGCAGTGATAGGCAAGGTGGATGGCAAAATATCAAGAGGAAAACAAAGATCAAAATACACAGACAGACTAAGAGATGGACTGGAGATAGATGAGCAACATGGAACTCCTGAGGAATACCAGAGATCGCGAAAAGTGGAAGTCCATGGTCGCTGACGCAGCAATGCATGGCACAGGAGAAGAAGATCAGATTAGCTGCAAATGTGAATACAATCAAATGTCATTACTTTCTGTCACTGGCTAGATTTTCAAAACAGCTCTGGGGTCCTACTACGTCTGCCCCAGATTTTTTACCTCTAGCGGGGAAGGGGGGATGGTCAGACTACTAGCTAAAACGAAAATGTTCTACCTCCCACTCGGGTGTCAACCTTAACCAGTGATGAGACCACAAAACGATAACGAATGGTGTCAATATAAAAGCATAAGAGTCAACACTTGTGGCCAGTGGTGCCAATGGCAGGTTTGGAAAAACATGAAATAAAATAAAAAAGTGGGTAGAGTCACAGTGGAAATTGGTCATAAAATTTTTCAGATGTTTTCTGCCACACTAACCCAAAAAGATCTCCAACAGAAATTTGGGTGCTAGAAGTCACTCTGTAGATTTTAGAACAGAGGCAAGAATTTGCATAAGTGAGCAACAAGAACTGGCAAGTAGGAAGCATTGATGTAGCTATCACCATAAATTCCTGGCATACTAGACACATTCCTGTTTTTCCATAAGGTCATGAGGAGGTCAGGAATGCCATCCAACCAAATCTTCTGAAGTCTCTTTTACAAGGTCCATTTGCAAGCATTCCTACTGCATTGTCTATGCAAAACAGAGAGTAAAGCAAAGATCAGAGTATGCTATTTTAGCATGAATTTATTTGATTCTCTGACTTTTCAACCAGTTTTAACTAATAGTGCTTGATAAATAAGCTAAAAACAACAACAATGATAACAATAATAATAATAATAATAATAATAATAATAAGGTTATTAAATGTAGAGTTACTACAGTGGTTTACACACAGCCTTACTTAGCCTCCTAAGCTGCTTTAAACCACATAATAATAATAATAATAATAATAATAATAATAATAATAAATTAATAATAATAACAACAATATTAATAATAAGAGATTTAACACAGTTGCCTTCTGCAGAACTTTCATATAATAACAATAATAATAATGATGATGATGATGCTAATAATAATAATAATAATAATAACAAAAATAATAATGCTAATAATGATGCTAATAATAATAATAATAATAATAATAAATAATAATAATAATAATAATAATAATAATAATAATAATAATAATAATAATAATAATAATAATAATAATAATAATAATAATAGCAACTATAATAACTGTAAGCATTTTTCAATAGATAGTACATGAATCAGCAGGCATAATTGTCACCATAATAATAATAATAAAAATAATATCAATAATAAAAATGTAATAATTATACATTTTTATAGCACCAGTTCTAATACTCAGAATTGTCGATCACTGGTTCTGCAAATCTGAACACAAAACTATCAGTTCGATCTTAGAGATCATACTCACTGGAGAACAGTGAAACATACAATGAAGGAAAACCAAACTGAACTATTACGTTACTTAGAAGAAGTTCTGAAGGTACTCAGTTTTTTTAAAGATAAAACAGACAGAGGAAGGGAGTTTCAGATTTTTGGTCTTTAACAGCAAACACTTTCTTATTTACCAGTCTTGGTTCTACTTCTAAGTACATTCTGCAACAAATCATAATTCCTGTTCAGTGAAGCTGTTTTGAATAAATACTGGTAAACATGCAATTTGGGGGTACTGAGGTTGGCCAGTCTGCTGTGCACTGTGCAGAACCCCCTCTGTTCCAAAAATTTGGGATCAATTTCCACAGTGATAAATCTACCCTCCCCTTTTTTATTCTGCAGCCTCCCAAACCTGCCATTGACCGGTTCTTTGTTCAACAGGCAACCAGCACCAATATATTTAGCAACAGGTTTTAATGTGGATGTGTTTGGTCCTGAAAATCGCTTGGATAAATACATGCAGGCAGGGTTATTTCTAGAATTATCAATTGAGGGGTTTGGGGTTGTAAATTCTGGAGTCCCCTGCCAAAAAGTCCAACAAGAAAAAAAAGAAAAAAGATCATCCCATAGCTGAGATCAGAGGTGTTGGGGGTATTGGTCTCAAATTGGGGAAGGGGGGGTGTTGGGGGTGTTGATGGGGTGTTATAACTATTAGAAAATATCAATAGTTTAACTACTTTTTCATGCAGGCCTAAAATAGCAACCAGTGGTACAAACATGAAAATGAACCAGGAATTTGATTTGATAGTGATAGTTAATCACATTGTTTGATATAAATCTGGGGCAGTTCTGCAAATGGGGGGATATAAATCTTAACTATTTGTGGCATTGTCATTGTTTAACTAGTCTT
This sequence comes from Metaphire vulgaris, assembly GCA_018105865.1. Classification (NCBI taxonomy): domain Eukaryota; kingdom Metazoa; phylum Annelida; class Clitellata; order Crassiclitellata; family Megascolecidae; genus Metaphire; species Metaphire vulgaris. Next base: position 13,224,155 of record CM030855.1, read on the forward strand.
TGCTGATTTCAACAAAAATCCACATAAAACATTATATTTTATAAATGGACTGATTTTTTCTAAACCGGGTTGGGGTTTATATTGCATCCCCCAAAGAGTTGTTGGACCCCACTCCCAAGCCTTCATAGATTATGCCACTTTTGTTACATTGAAAGCAACACAGATAGTTGGAAATAGACATTTAGTGAAACTTTTTTTGTATTGCCAACTAATAGCGTAATAGACCAAATATTTAGGCTTAACCCAACTAGGCCATCAGCTGATAGCAACACAGATACACAGACATAGTGACGTATTGCCAGTGGCGTGACCAAACCGACTTCTACAAACCGACTTGGGAACCAGTGTTTCATTCAGGGTTTTTGGCCCCCAAGGGTGGAGTAGGGTCTGGAGAGGGGCAGATGACATTGCAAATGACAACTAGGCCAGAATGTGCAATACTACTTTAAATTTGTTGTACGTCCAACTCCCCCCTGAGGGCAAAACTGATCGTCCGGGAGACATCCCCCCGGGTGAATGCCTGAATTAAACACTGTCACTGAATGGGTCTTTTGCGCATTATAATCCTATCGAATCTGTTGACAATCACCCTACCACACCCCCTGACAAAATTTCTCGACGGTTATGTGCAAATCCCACGACGGATCCCAGCCCGATTAGGCGGGAGGGGGTCGGCCCCCGAGACCCCTCGTGACTACGCCGATGATAGTTGCACGACCATGTAGGCTACATTTCAGAAATAGATAAAATCGTCCCGATATACTTGAATAGTAACATTGTCCAAGTATCCACAAGGCTGAATAGCAAAGATATCTATTAGCCCTATCGTTATCAGAAATTACATGTTTCCGCACAGTTTGTAATCTTCCCGCCCACGCCTGGCAGGACCAAATGGACAATCATTCTGAAAATCATATTGCCAAACATCTGGTAACAGAGAAGCATTTACTGACATAAAGGCCTAAATGATTTTTATCTCACCTATTGTGAACGCAAGGAGGACGGATCGCATCGAGTAATCCATCCTAGCGAAGATAATAATATCGGAGACAACTTGAATAAACTGAAGAAGAAAAAACTAAGAATAAGCGGCTGAAACTACGAAAACGCCGAACGCCAATCGCCGGTTATTGCTTCGACGTTCTTCACCAGTCAAAGACCGCGCGAAGCTGTTTCACAGGCAGACGGATGGCGACCTACAGAGGCAGTGCAACAGACTAAGTCGTGTGCACTTCAATCGCCAGGTGGACTATGAAGAAACAGTCGCTTGGAGCGCCACTAGTCTGTCGTAATTAAATAATAATAATAATAATAATAATAATAATAATAATAATAATAATAATAATAATAATAATAATAATAATAATAATAATAATAAATATAGCAAAGGGCTCTCAGGACACGAAGGACAGCAAGACTTCTGCTGTCAAGTCCGAATAGCAAATCTGCTTTCATGAAAACAATAACAATAAACATGAAAATAAAATAATAATAATTCAATTACATAATAATAATAATAATAATAATAATAATAATAATAATAATAATAATAATAATAATAACGTGATTTTAAATTGTTTACATCATCAAGTCTCGATCAGATCTTAGATCCAGATCGCGTCTCTAGTATACCCGAATCTTATCCAGCCTAAGACAGTCATCCTCTAGTACAGACATCGTGGTCTTGGACAGTTAAACTTGTTTCCCATGCGATCCGGTTTTGGTGAACGATCGGCGGACAAGTCTTTGAAGTGGCGCTACAGAAGTTAGTGACTGGATTGGATTATAGCGCGTCGAAAATCACTTGACATGACTACTGCTAAAATTTCTGCCCAGTAAATGATACACAACCTTTTGTCAAACAAACATGCAAAAATTGCGGCATTATTGAACGTAGGCCATATCTGCGTGTTTTCGACATCATAAATTTTGGCCCTCTCTTACTATAAAGATCATTTGTGATCATTTTCTTTTGAATTAAAACTTAAGACCAGAAATAATTTGGTCTTCACATTTTGCGCAATACACTTGCTTAGGAGATGTATTAACTAAAGAGGTGTGGCATTTAGTGCAGTGGTTAATCGCGCTTTCTTCGTTCTAATAACTCACACAAGTTTCGTTTTATAAAGGTGTTACATGTGATCTCAGTTGAATCGCAAATTCCAATGACACGTGTTTCAGGAAGTTAATTTATCGAGCTTGTCTTTCGAAACTGAATATTTATAAAAATATTTTCTCCCATAATTACACTTATTTGCCTCGAATTTTTAGTCGAACAGTTCGTTTCAGAATTTTGAATTGTAGAATTTACGAAAATTTCGCCAGATGGCGCCGCCTTGCACAAAAGTTGAATGATGATCGTTTGAAGAGCTTAGTTTACAAAGTTATATCTGATTTGATTTTATTGACTCTTTGATTGTATTATTTATTTCAAAATGTATAAAAAATACATTAAATCAAGTAACTTAGATAAAATTTACTAGACAAAGTACACTAGATAAAGTGCTGGACCGACCAGCAATGGTCTATTCTTAGTATTTTGCACCATACGCTTTCTATTATATTATTGGTATATTCACATAAAAGTCGTCAACAAATAGCTTCAGATTGGGCAAAATTTAAAATTTATTATGACGACATTAACGATGAAGATTATGATGATGATGATGATGATGATAATTATGATGATGATGGTGGTGGTGGTGGTGATGATGATTCGGATGAGGTTTAGTTGTCTTGGTGACTTGTTCTTTCTTTATGCGCCAAAATATAGAATATGATCGAAAGAAGTTAGTGACTGGATTGGATTTGTGCGTCAAAAATCCCGTAGCATGACTTCTGTTAAATCCCAGACGTGCGAAAACCTCTTGTAATTAAGTGTTGTTTACTTTTCGAAAACATTTTGGAGGCCATCTTAAATTCTACACGTCGACAATGGATACCCAGAAAATAACGAAAGTAGGCTTAACTGTTTTTGTAACTAAGAAAAAGGGGAGCTTAACAGTAAATAATTCTAAAAAGTGAAACCCACAGAAAAATCTGGCGACGTCTATAGTTTATTGTTTAAATTGAAACTGTAACATCATTTTTAATTTCCGTCCGTGTGAAAACAAAGATATCAAAGAGGTTACAGTTCAACAATATTTAAGTAAGTAAGTGTGATCTCGTGAATTTATATAGCGCTTTAGGTTTAGTACCGCAGTAGCTGTTTATTCTTAGGCGCTCAGTCTAAATCTGAAATAGCATATGGCCAAAAGATGTGGCCAGTCTCAACGTCAGAGTGTCAGTCAGGCAGTGTCATTTTACCCAAAGGATCATCAATAATAATAATCTGATGTTCTTTCATTCGCTCTTTAATTGTATCATTTATTTAGAAATTTATCATTTGAAACCATTTTTATAACTGAAATGTAAATAAAAAAATGAAACCCACAGAAAATTGCCTACTTCTACACATTCTTGTTTAAAGCTATAACTAACATCATTTTAATAAAAAAAGAATAATTAATTATTATTATTATTATTATTATTATTATTATTATTATTATTATTATTATTGATTGATTGTTTATTCTTAGAGTTATCAAAGTGGTTTTGACACAAACTGACAGCCTCCTAAAACCACTTTAAATCACATAATTTTATCCAAAATCATAATAATAATAATCTGATGTTAATAATCAGTAATTGCTCATTTACTTGGCAATGTATAATTTGAAACCATTTTTTATTGAAATGTCTAATCATGGGGGCCAACCATTTTCTTGTTTAATGTATAATAACAATATTAATAATAGGGTCCCAACTGGGGGCCACTGGGGGCCAGGCTATCATTATTATTAGATTGGGTTATCACAGCCTTTTCTGGCCCCTGGTGGAGCCTCCTAAACCACTGATATCATAATAATAATAATTATTATTATTATTATTTTTATTATTGTTATCGTTATCGTCGTCATCATCAGAACGAGACACAGACCACGATAACTGCGTATATAACGATGGACCCGACTGCGAATACAAATAAGGCGATGTCAACAGTCCTTTCGACGGAAGACGAAGACGACGGTAGAAGAAGGGCGTTGGTGATGGGGACTGGACGAGACCTTGCTGGGTCGCGACGAACAGTTGGGTCTTTTGACGCCGCACATCTCCTCCTTCTTCGACGGCGATGCGGCGGCTGCGTTGGCGTCGGCGTCGGCGGCGGCGGCGGCGGCGGCCATCGAAGCCTGTTCCCCGAGGGTCGTATTCCACGGGGCGTCGGCCGGGCCGAGGGAGTCCACCTCCCACTGAGGACGATGGTGGTGATGATGATGATGATGCTCTCGTATTTTGTCGGACGTCGTATAGGTGATCTCTGTCGTCGGTTCGACGTCCGGCGACAGTCGTCGTCGGGAATGTCGCCGCGGCGACTGCTGCTTCAGCGACATCTGGCGGTGACACCGAGTCGATTGTTTTTCTCGGGGGGCGGCGGAGTTTCTGTGGTGGCGCCCCCTGTTGTTCGATTCGTCGTCGTCGTCCGCCGCCGCCGCCCTGTGGCAACACCACGTGACCGCCGCCACCGCTGCCACCGATGATTTCCGGTGGGCGACAATGCCGGAAGTGGAGCGGAGGAAGACGATACTGACGCACGCTGACGTCACTGAAATGAGGATGAGGATGAGCGGAAGCAGCGCTGAGACGAAACAGCAAATTATCTGTAATTTATTATTATTATTATTATTATTAATTATTATTATTATTATTATTATTATTAATTGTTATTATTATTATTAATTATTATTATTATTATTAATTGTAATTATTATTATTATTATTTACGACAATTTATATAGCGCAGTACATAGCTGGGGCTAAAGTCAAGAGCGATTATTTTTAATTGGAGTCACTTATAAGATAGGTCTATGTTGAATAAATGTGTTTTTAGGAGTTTCTCGAAGCAGCCAATGGAATTCGCATTAATAATAATGCAAATTCTGTTGTCAATAATGTCAAAAGAATATTTATGGTTAGAAAGCCTGTCCCTAAACTCTAACCCTGACTCTTTTCCGTGAATTGAATCATTTCTGTCGTCGACGAATAGCTCAGATAAAGGTAGAGGTACACTCCATAGGCTCAGCGCCCGTACGGAGAACCGAAGGGTTAGCGCCTTCAGTTTTACATATCAACGGCTGAATGAGGGCGGTTGCCAATTTCCCTCGCCGCCTTTCCTTCCACCGAGTTAACACCAAAAGAATTCATTTGAGTCGACTGGTAGGACAGAAACAACCGAAACTTTCTGCCGCGGCCGGGAGTTGAACCACGGACCTCAAGATTGGCAGACCAGTGCGCTAACCACTGCTCCACCGCGCACCCCAATAGCTCAGATGCAAATCTTTAATCAATTAGAAATTATGCTCTACCCTCAACCAGAGATGTTGGTTACTTGGTACCACCTTTTGCATTGGACGACTGCTAGATGTTATGAGTAAGCTTTTAGAAACAGAGGAGTTGAACCTTTTTTTAAAAAAATAGCATGAAATTTTGAGTAATATCTGAAAGGCTCTGCGGGCCAAATAAAAAGGCTCGGCGGGCCACATTCTGGCCCGCGGGCCACGGGTTGGACACCTCTGTTTTAGTTCTATTGACCGCACCAGCAAAGACGCGGTGATTGAACAGACAAGGCGGCAAAGACATTTCGAAGTTCGATTGAACAATTTTGCCGCAAAAATTGCAACGTATTGTCTATTCGAAAGCATTGTGTGTGGGTGTGTGTGTGTGTGTGTGTGTGTGTGTCTGTTGAAAGAGATTCCATTACAGCGTCTGGTAACATCTTGATCGAAATTGCTTCCGTTTCGTAAGTGCTGTCGCCAACATTTCATTAAGTTGACTATAGGTTATAGGGGTTCCTAGTCTTACCATTGTGATCTCTCTCCGTCTCTGTCTGTCTGTTTGTCTCTGTCTCTGTTCTCTGTCTGTCTGTATCTGTCTGTCTGTCTGTCTGTCTGTCTGTCTGTCTGTCTCTCTCTCTCTCTCTGCTCTTTTGCAGCTGCAGCCACGACCCGATGTTAATCAGATTAGATTCGCGACAAACGATTTTTTGCAATGTTCGAATAAAACTCGATTTTCGTTCAATTTTCTAAATAAATGCTCTCGACGACATACGAAAGAGGCTGTTCACAGGTCGCCATTCGATTTTCCTTTTTTCCTTATGTGTGGGATTTTTCTTGTCACTGGTCAGTCTGGTTGTGGTCGACCCCTTCTGTAGAGACCGAAAATCACGGGTTTTAGATGTTCATCCTTCCGTCAACACTGAAGATCGTTTACTTACCAATGACTACTACTACTACTACTACTACTACTACTACTACTACTACTACTACTACTACTACTACTACTGCTACTACTACTACTGCTGCTGCTGCTACTAGTGCTAGTACTGCTGCTGCTGCTGCTGCTGCTACTACTGCTACTACCACTGCTGCTACTACTACTACTACTACTACTACTACTACTACTACTACTGCTGCTACTACTACCACTACTACTACTACTACTACTACTACTTACTACTAAAAATACTACTACTACTAATAATAATTATTATTATTATTAATTATTATTATTATTATTATAAATATAACTGTATTATAAGTGATTTAATAGGATTTCTCCTGTGTTGAGAACCACTGTCACCCATCCATCTCTCTATTCCAGCGGTTTGTCAACCTTATCTTTGATCGCAACAAAGACAAGCACTTCGAATGACGATTTGCCAGGGGGTCGCCGGAGACCTTCAAAATATAGGGTTGTCTCTTTTATTGTTAATGCTCAAAATTTACTCATTTTAACATGGAAAAGGCTGATGAGCAAAAATAAGGTCATCAGCTAATTTTAAGATGTAAAAATTAGGCTGACAGGCAAAAAAAAAAAGGTCGTCAAGAAATTTTATTCTGCAGGGGCCAACTGATTCAAAACCTCTCTCGGCGGGCCTGGTTGGGGTCGCCACATCATGGGAATTGAATTAAACCGGTCATGGTACTATAAGGTTGAGAACCGCTGCTCTATTCCAACGTCTGTTTGTCCGTTTATTATCTTTGATTCAGCAAAGACAAGCACTAAGTTTACTATTCGCAGTAAGCAATGCCAAACCGCACACACATTAAATTTCCGTTCTTCGTAATCGTTTGTATTGTAATCACCATGTAGGCCTATAAATCAAACTAACATATAAAAGCCCAATGCCATTGTACTTAAGTTACTTTTAAAGGCGTTCGCACCTAGTTGCTGATACTTGACATCTAAATGGTTTTTTTGTCTGGCTCTGAAGATATATGTTGCTTGTACCTCCCAACCCGTTTCTTAAATGATGTTTGACCACCGGTTTAAAAGCTTCTAAGGTCAAGGGACTGAAAAATCAACCGACCATTTTTGGTCGTCGATGTCAATTTACCTAGCGCCTTTAATACTTTCGCAGGGCATTAGGATGTAAACGCCATATTAACGAAGTCGATTCGTATTAATATTATACGATCGCCTTCATTATCACTTCATGCCGTTCTCTCTCTCTCTCTCTCTCTCTCTCTCTCTTTATATATATATATATATATATATATATATATATATATATATGAAATCGCATTTTGCAGTCTACATCAACACATACGAAGCCCGACCAACCAGTGGCGTAACCAGTCTTTCGGAATGGGGACCATCACATAGGCCTATACATCGCCGTGCGATCCAGCTGGGGTGGGGTGCGACATGGGACGCGATTTAAGCGTCCCAGTGGAGTCTGAGACGGCGAAAGAATTGTGAATACTATTAGAGTTAAGCAGCGAGCAATGCTGCAATTCTCCAACTAATATGGACAACCCCCCACCCCATCCACCCCCCCACTGCCACCTGTTTATATTCCTGTCCTGTTCCTGTCGTAGTTACGCCGCTGGATCAACTCAGATGAACCGCAAATGTGTTTTTATCTTCAGAGGCGCCTTCGGTTCTGAATGATTCATGAATTCAGTCGCCGACGGATAATTATCAGAGACGGAAAAACAGAGCGCTAGAAAAACGACGACGAAACAAAGAGTTCAACCACAGTCAACGCTCTAAGAACTTCAGATAAACGCCATTATCTGCAGATATTCACTTACTTATTTACACTGCTACAATAACAAAATCTACTACTACTGCTACTGCTACTACTACTACTACTACTACTACTACTACTACTACTACTACTACTACTACTACTACTACTACTACTACTGCTGCTACTGCTATTTCAACTGAGATTAGGCGCAAATGCTGCTATGCCACTGCCAATACTGCTGCTACTACTGTACTGCTTGCTGCTGCTGCTATAGAAACTCACTGCTACTTACTTCCACCTGCTACTGCTACTGCCACAAATGCTGCTGCCACCACCACCACCACCACCACCACCACCACCACCACCACCACCACCACCACCACGCCACTCGAAGAATAAGCAGCCTCTACGGTACCTGTTTTCGAAAGCGGTATAAAAATTCACGAGATTCTACTTACTTACTTACTTACTCACTACTACCACCACCACCACCATTATTATTATTATTATTATTATTATTATTATTATTATTATTACTATTACTACTACTACTACTACTTCTACTACGGGAAATGAGATTTTGCCGGGTGTGCGTCACCTGATAAACGCTTGGGTATAAGGTTTACGCCGGTGCCAAAGGTTTTGGCAAGACTTTGCATCGACGGTGTCTGCCCAATCAACGTAACCACCTGCACAGGTAGGCCTAGACGAGACCAGCGGACGCTGCTTACCTATGAGCGTCACCTGTGACGACCTGACAGGAACGATGGCACAGGACAGGTGAAGCAGGACGCTGTACAGCACGACCAGGGTCAGCATCGACGGGATCTTGATTCGTCCGACAGGAGAAACGACCAGCAGGACAAGAAGTGGCATCGTCAGGACGATCAGAGGTAGGATCAGGACGATTACGTAGAAGGTGACCGACCGCAGGAAGTGGAATTCTAGCCGGACGCACGCCGCCGAGCTGTCGTTGCGAAATCCGGTGTCGAACTCAGGCGAGCATTTGGCTCTGCTCGTCTGATGGTAACTGGGAGAAAACAAAGCAAAACAGCGATTCATGCAGGGATATTTCTACACCCCTAAGACCCTCAACACCCCCGAATTTGAGACCGACACCCCAACACCTACACCTCCCAATTTCAGCTATGGAATGACCTTTTCGCTTGTCAGACTTTTTTGGCAGAGGACCCCCAGAATTTACAGACACCCCCCAAATTAATAAGTCTAATCCTAGAAATAACCCTGGGTTCATGCTATCGCGAATTTATAATTTAATTGTCGGCGTGAACAAAATTAAATTCTTAAATTACGATTTTAATTACAGAACACCTACGTTAAGTCCCGATTGTCAAATTGTCCAGTCCATGACTCTGCCTTCGATAATTACATGTCTAAGATTACTCAATGCTTTTTCTCAGTGGAAACGCACGGGAACGGCGTTCCCAGTTCCCACCCCTCTCTGGCAAGATTCTGGAAGTTGATGTATAGCCTAATACCAGTATTCTGCCAAAATCTTAACCTGGACAGTTGTAATGATACTGTGTATTAACTCTTTGAGTCTCTTTCGCTTTCTTGTAAAATACGTATATTTCTTTAAATATCCTGTGAATTACAGTGTTCTGTGAGAAAATTCAATTATAATTCCTTAAGATGAAACATTTGTGAAATGAGTTCCTAAACATGTTTTTCCTTAAAAAAGGCACTAAGTATACTGATAGTCCAAACAAGTACAGCTGTATCTAGCAACGTTATTGTGAGCACACAATTAATGCTGATCTTTATTTTATAGCAGGCGAAGCACTGTTGGAGTGAGTGAGTCAGTATTCAATTAAATAAGTAAAAATCTCGTGAATTTATATAGCGCTTTCGAAGTAGTACCTCAATAGTTGCATATTCTTAGGCGCTTGGTCTAAATTTGAAATAGCCAGAAGGTTTGGGTCAGTCGGGCAGGGTCATTATATCCAAAGGGGGTCATCGCCGCCGTTGTGACGTTACAGCTACTGAGGAAATGAGACTAGGTCGCTATATCCGGTTTCTGAAGTGTTACCACTGCTGCCTCTAGCGAAAACCCTCCCACCTGTCTAGGTTCCAGTTGTTCGTTACCATGGCTTCCGCGTTCTGAAGGCGAGCGGTGAGGTGGAGAGGTGCTTCCAACTGAAGCGGACACCGGAAGTGGTCGAACGGAAAGAGCAGAGCCTTCCACTGACACGCGATGCAGACGTCGGCCTTGACCTTCGTCTGCGCCTGACCCAGTGACGTCAGCAGGACTTGCGAAGATGATTGGAGGTCGTTGAGCTTCTGACGCGATTGGCTACAACAGAAACGATGCTGCGATCATCAGAGATGGCAATGGGTCAATGGACCAATGGATCAATGGACCAATGGGTCAATGGACCAATGGGTCAATGGACCAATGGGTCAATGGACCAATGGGTCAATGGACCAATGGGTCATGGTTTAAATGGGTCTTCAATACTTGATGGGTCACATGGGTCATGGTTCAAATGGGTCATGGTTTAAATGGGTCATGAAAACTTGATGGATCTTGGGTCATGGTTCAGATGGGTCATGGTTCAAATGGGTCATCAATACTTGATGGGTATTGGGTCATTTTGAGTCATCTCTGACTCAAAATGACCCCTGACCCATATGATCACGCACTGCTCTTACTCAGCGTCGGGCTTTAGCAGCGACTGGACCCTCCTTCTGGAATGCCTTGAACCCATCCATTCGGGAATCACTTCTTCCTCTCTCGCTCTGCTCAATGCAAAAGCTAAAGTCTCACTACTTTACCCTGCAACTCCAATGCCAGGAGCGCCTCTGATTAGAAATAGAAGAGGCGCTATACAAATGTTAATGACCTTAAATGTGTCTTGAAAATTTCCATGCTTAGGCAATTCTATATGTATTCTATATTCTATCAGAAATATTGCAAAATTTAGGAAATTACTACTACTACTACTACTACTACTACTACTACTACTACTACTACTGCTACTAATAATAATAATAATAATAATAATAATAATAATAATAATAGGTACTTTCCCGTTATCCGGACCTCACTTAAAAACACTGAAAAATGCTTAGAGGGACGGAAAATTATGAAATTTTGAGAAATTTTGAATTGGCGTTGACCCTTTCGTCGAAAAGCAGTTTCGTGGCAATAGTGTATGATGAACATCTTCGATTTTCGATGAGATTTTCGGATGAGATTGATTAAACAGCTATGAAGCGAACGAGAATGATTAAACAGCTGTGTTCTTGATGACGACAGAAGCAGTTGACAGCGTTCGGATTGGTCGTTTCTAGGTCAACTATAAACTGTCGCCTATCAGCGGAAGACGATTTGGAGCGGCTCCCTGGGACAGCCAATCGATGCCGAGGATCTCTACCACGTGACGAGGAGTTATGATTGCCGATTAAATAGAGAAGGAGGAAACATGTCGATCGGCAGAATTTGTGTGCACTAGTTTTAATTAATAGCCTTTTAAGAAGTGTTAATTCCAATAGTTTTGCTTAGTGAACTTTTAATTAGAGTTTCGTGACGATGTTGAAGTGTCGCTGTGTTACAGGACATTTTAATTTTCTTAATTAACTGATTACTTAGCGTTGTGACTTCGGTAGTAGAATAGCGTCTGTAGTAACTGTCGATAACCTAGAAATTTGTAGTGAACTTAAGTTAGAAGAGAAAGACTGTCAGACTTTTGATTCAATGGCAGCTATCGTTGATGTTGAATATATTGTTCAGAGTATTAAAAGATATATTTTCGGTAAAGTTGGTTGTATTATAAAAATATGTGACTATTCCGGTGACGATTATCCCTGGCGCAACAAGAAAAACATGGCGTCAGTACGTTAAATTTGTATAATGCGATGAATCCCGATGATCACTTCCACTGGAAGCGGTGCGTTGAAGGATTTTTGGCCACCAATATCTCAAATGTAACTTTATTATACAAACAACTGTTTTATAAGCATTTCTCGGCACATTTCTTAATATCTCTTCTGTTTTCTAAGCATTTCTAAGCATTTATTCAGTGGGGTCCGGATAACGGGAAAGTACCTAATAATATATTATTATTATAATATAATTATTATTATTATTATTATTAGGCCTATTATTATTATTGTTATCATCATCATCATCATCATCATCATCATCATCATCATCATCATCATCATCATCATCATCATCATCATCATCATCATTGGTTAAGTTAGAAAAGCGTACTCTGTTTGCGCGTCAATGTTGATCCAGCTACAGCGTCCATTCTAACATAAAGCCAGTGGCGTCTTCGATGACTTGTCCACGGAATATAAAAGTGTGTCGTTATTGTTGGAAGCTGTTCTATTTTCGTCCTTAATTAATGCGCTTTTGATGGCGTATCTGCTAGCCTATCGGTGATTTCCCTCTATTTTTATCTGCTAACCCGTTGAAGATCGTTATCGGCGGAAGAGAGATCTTATCCGGAGATAATCGAACGGATGAAATGTTGTTGAAACGAGTTTCGTTCCATTGAACGCCGGAGTCGTGCCACTCCTAAAAGAGTCGTCACGTGACCTCAATGGATGACAATTTTCGCTATTATCGTTGTCGTCGTCGTCGTTATCAAATTATTTATGGCAGCGAGCGTTGTCATTATCACTATCATATAAACGACGACCTTCGCTTTCTTGCGATCATAATCATGAACAATTGAACATGCAGTCGCTATGTCAGGCGTAAGGTATAACCATCATCACCGCCACAACCGCTGCCACAAACACAAACACAAACACAAGCACGAACACAACCATCATCATCATCGTCATCATTGTCATCGTCATGATCATCATGATCATCATCATGATCATCATGATCATCGTCATGATCATTATGATCATCATAATCATCATCATCATCATCATCATCATCATCATCATCATCATTTAAATGAATATTCGCTCCTTTCCATTGCAAATTCTGTAGTTCTTGTACCATTGGCTTTGTTGTGTGATTCGTTGTGAATGTTTCTTATGCTTTTTTTTACTCAGCAATCAATTATTAGTGAGTTCACATTTTGAGTTGCTCTCTTTTTGCACTTTAACAGGGACATGAAAATAGCCCAAGAAATCGTTAACATCAAGGTCATCATCGCAGTCATTACAGTCATCTTAGTCATCGTTATTATTATTTTTATTATCATCATTATTATCGTCATCGTATTATCGTTCAGTAAGTAAGTAAGTAAAATCTCGTAATCTTATACAGCGCCCCGGAAAATATAGGTACAGCAGTAGCTGCTTATTCTTATGCGCTTAATCTTTCTTGAAATAGCTATAGACAAGGTGGTTTGTCGGCCGGGCAGAGGTCAGTGTATCTATGAGTACCATGTAAAGCGCTCTTGACCTAGCCTCATATGACAATAGCGCTATACAAGTTAGCCCTTAACTAACTAACTAACTAAGTCATCTTCGTCGTCATTTTCGTTACAATCATAACCATCATTGAAGAACCCTGAAAACGCCATTAGAGTGTAGGTCGACCCCTAAAACCGATGTGAAAATTGATTTTCTTATGAATATATTAATTTTCGAACGAAGATCTAAAATCTTTTGATACCAAAACACATTCAGTCACCTATTATGGTGTCATGGCCGACGCATGCCATCGAAGGGAGCAGGTGGTCTTCCGTTCATTGCGCGCAAAAAACTCTGATTAATTGACAGACAGGTGTCACACGATCCGTCTCCGCTAATGATCAGTTCATCACAGACATATAACAGAAATTGCTATAATCTAATTCTTCCGTCTGGGGACATGCAGAGACATAATTGCAACAATCTGTCAGTCATACGTCATGCCGTCGAGCGATGCTCTTTGCACGTCACGTGATCTAATTAATTCTAATAGATCGTCTGCCGAACGAACGAACTCATAAAAAATTTACCGGTCGCGTTTTGCTTCGAAGCAGAGAGCGTTCGATAAATCATATACATTTCAACACAGATAAGAAACATGGACTGCGCTAAAAGGAAATTCTCTCGGGCTTTCACCGCGTTCCGCCCCGAGGCCCATAAAGAAAGGTTTAGCAGAAAAAAAGGCAACGCTGCAAATCTGTTGAACGCGACGCCGCCGTGGAAGAAATGGTTCGCTGCAAATTTATGAAAAAAGAGAAATTTAACCCTATATTGCGGTCTATGTTGTCTGGTTAACCCTATGGTCACTATGTTGCCTGCAGTTAACATTGTTCAATATAGGGTCAAGTAAACGTTTTCGTAACTTCCTTCGAGAAGATGGAGGCATCATGTTCGGCTTTGAGATAACAAAGATGGACAAAATAATGTTCAATTTAACCCCTTAACTGGGGATCCCGGATATATCCGTCCATTTTACAATGAGTTACAGTTAAATACACGGTTAAGGGGTTAATTGTTCAGTTATTGATATCGGCGCTTTGATTCGTTGATGCCTTCAACCTAAAGAACTACGCAAACCATAATTTGTTAACTCCAGGCCTGTGACAGGGCGTACCGAGGGTGTGGCAAATGCCCCCGACGCCATGTCTCCCCGTGGATACGCCGATGAAACCCACGACAGGTCCCAACCAGTATAGGGGGTCCTACCTCCCCCAGCCTCAGTGCTCAACTCGCTGCTACGCCGATGCTGGTTTTTCTGTAGTAGTAGTGGCAGCAGCGACCTGGCTGAGAAACTCGTGGGCATTCTTCAACAGTGGTGTCCTGTATCAGGGTTATTTCTAGGATTATCAATTGGGGGGGGGGTTCCGTAAATTCTGAGGGTCCCCCAGAGATGGACATGGGTCCATTTTTTAGAACCCAACCCAACCCGACCCATCAAATCTCCAACCCAACCCAATCCAACCCATGCCGGCAATTGCAAGTATTCACCCAACCCAATCCAACCCACCCAAGCTTCAAGTAAACATATTCAGCAAATTTATTGCTAAGCAACAATTTGTAAATTACTGCATACAAATCATTTTTAAAAATTACCTCTCATATGTCGCTGTAGGGCCTATGTTTTCCGCCATTATAATTATCATTGGCGTGCAGAGGAAGGTAGACGTCCGAGTTATAATTTGTACTTATACTCTCTAAAATTCAGCTTCAAATGTTGAAAGACTAACGAATAAGGAACCCTAGAGCCATTATAGCATTTGCTTAGCAAGTTCGCACGCACTCCCAATCAGCAGCTCATAAATGTTATTGGAGTCAATAAGGAGATTAAGATGGATTTACAGTGGATTGTTCAAAGAAAGTTACTATATAATAACCTTCTTTCATCAATTTCGACTCTCGATTCCAATGCCTTGAATTATTTACTTCCACCGGTCTTATGCAAATATCTCGTGGCTGCGGATCAACATCTACCTATAGGCATATGACGCTGCACAATATCGAGAAATCAACGGCCACAACGGCGAGGGGGGTTTTATGTATCAAAGGAGATAGACTTATGCCTTTAATGCTTTATTATATAGGAACAACTGTGTTTGGATCAATAGAACCAGGGGCTCAAGACAGTCCTGAATATAATCCCCCACCCACCAATCGCTTAACTAAGAGCCGTCATAAGCCAGTATTGCCAGCGACAGTTCGGCGGCAATTTGTTACGTGAAAATGCGGAAAACAATAACCATTTTTTTTATAACCAATATATGGTGTGTGCACTGTGCCAAGTGCAAATCAGCGTTTTGCAACCCAACCCAACCCAACCCACCACAACTGCCTAAATTTACGACCCAACCCAATCCAACCCAACCCAACCCAACCCAACCCATGGGTTAACCCAACCCATGTCCATCTCTGGGGTCCCCTGCCAAAAAAATCTGACAAGCAAAGAAAGAGGTCATCCCATACTGAGATGGGGGGTGTCGGTCTCAAATTGGGGGGAGTGTGTTGGGAGTGTTAGAGGGGTGTAAGAACATCCCTGTCCTGTATGCATCCAATTCACTGTTAGGGTTGGGTTGGGTGGGGAATGGGGCGGCGGAGGGGGAGATGGAGCAGCCTAGCTCCCAGTCAATGCGTGGATAATGAAGCTTGACACGATGATTTCCGGCGATTTCCTTCCGATCGCCTCCTCCGAGTAGTTTCGTCTCGTTGACTTTTTGACTTTGCGTTTAATGAGAATCTCCCGGAATTTAACGCAGAGTGCTACGGGGGACATCCCTGCTGAACGTGGCCATTTGCTAGAAGACCACGCGCGAACGCTAACGTCCGCATTAAATCGCAGTTCTGTTACTAGGATGAAAATGGACTCCAGCGCAGGTCTTCTTGTCAGATAAAACTAAGTCTAGCCAGAAGCTATCTGGAGGAAAAAACACTGAAATGGATCTGGAAAACTCGAGCAGAAAGCAGGGGCGTAGCGACGGGGGGTATATCGGTATATCTACCCCCAAAATCAGTCTACCTTAAAGTTTTTTACGTGATTTGCATGTGGTTTTATGTGGTTTTATATGGTTTATGTGGTTTATAGTTAAGATTTATACCCACACAGAATATTTATACCCTCCCAAATCAAATTCCTGGCTACGCCCCTGGCAGAAAGTGGAATTGGAATGAGATTTTGAGATGAAATCTCAGCGGGCGATCTCTCGCTCACAGCTCCCGACTCCATGAAGTCTTCCAAGAAGAAACTAAAGATCCATCAATTTAGAATCTCACATCGATATCTTACTTAATTTTGTGTAGTACAGTTATATGTTGTCATTAATTTATAACTAGCTCATTTAAAACTGATTGATTGATTGATTGTACTTGTGGATGGGGTCGAACCGATCAATAGGCAGATATATTGATTGATTGATTAATTAATTAATTCGTGCATTCTTTGCAATTGTTCATTCGTTCATTAATTCATTCATTCATTCTTTCTTTCATTCTTTCAATCTTTCATTCTTTCAATCTTTCATTCTTTCAATCTTTCATTCTTTCAATCTTTCATTCTTTCAATCTTTCATTCTTTCAATCTTTCAATCTTTCATTCATTCATTCATTCATTTATTCATTCATTATTCATTCATTCATTCATTCATTCGTTCATTCGTTCATTCATTCATTCATTCATTCATTCAAACGAGATTAGAGCACGAGGAGGTTGAAGGAGACAGAAATAGGTAAAATGTCTCTCAATTGATTTCAATGCAATATGCTGTCAGTTTAGTTTTCATAGAAATTGCGTGAAAATCTGAATTCTGCTTACCAAAGTGAAATCAGTCATGATGCAAATTTGTCTTAAGTCTTCATCCTAAATGAATTGGAAAATATCCGAATTAAACTCTTTCAAAGCTCAACGTGGCATATAAGATAAAGTTTTACTTCTAACTACAAAATTAGTTGTTAATTTAGAATAGCGTTAATAATTATTATAGATCAAAAGAACCACCATAAGAGAAGTTATATATGAAAGAAAAAAATTATTTATTATATTTATTTGCAGTGGCGTATTTAGTTGGGAGGGGGCTGGTAAGGAATATACCATGGGCGCCAAAAATTCTGTGATCTTGGTCTCTACTCAGCGTAGAAAGAGAAGAAACTGAGAAAACTGTCTTTGAGGGGCACATCATAGACCAGTTGGCATCAGTAAAAGCAAGAAAAGTGTGCATCTGTAGTTTTAATCTTGCGTCAATGGCATGTCCTGCGTTGTTACTTAAAGATTAGTCAGCCTCCTGATTTAATTTTCTAGCCCCCTTGCCATGGGCGCCAGATATCCTGGTACGCACATGTCAATATGCATTTCGCAAAAACAATTGAACTTTAACAAGTAAGTAATTGACTCACCACTTTGGTTATCTTTTCCGGACGAACGTTGACAAAGACCGGACCAAGCATTCGTCCGGTATTTTTTCCGTGTTGCATCAGATACTGCTTCAGGCGCTTTTCAAGCTTTCCTGGTACTTGTACAAAAGACGTTCCTGCAAATTCAACGGGAAAACAAGGCAGGCGTACAATTTGATCAAACGAAACAAATACCAACTTTAAAATTAATTGTATTATATATTCGAAACTGTTATTTAAAATTCTTGTACAGTATACAATATGTTGCGTCTTTGTTCTGCACATATTGAGCGCGTTTGCTTTGTTCTATTTGCGCTTTAGAAATATTCTAAATAATAATAATAATAATAATAATAATAATAATATTCTAAACGCAAGATTTGTCCCATACTCGAATGAGCCGACGGTCGGGCGCTGATCTCCGGTTACTAGGCAAGCAGCGGCGCCAGTAATCTAGAAGTCAGGGCGTAGCCATGAATTTGATTGGGGGGATACTGCGATTGGGGTGGGTATAAATCTTTAAAAACTTTAAAAATCTTAAAAACACATTAAAAACTTTAAGGTAGATTGATTTTGGGGGTATATATACCGATTTACCCCCCGTCGCTACGCCCCTACTAGAAGTCTGCCATTGCTTTCTCTAGACCTGCGTTTTACCTTCGCGGATTTAACGCTGCTACCAATATATCGACGCCTAAGCGATGAACGGGCTAGTTGACCGCCAGCACCACGACTAGTTCCAGAGGGATGGTCATCCATCCAGGTACTAACCGCGCCCGACGTTGCTTAACTTCGGTGTTCTGACGGGAACCAGTCGCACAACGCCGTATAGGCTGATAATTATAATTAATCTATCAGTCAAAATAATTATTCAGTTTTAAACAGGCGCAACTAGACATATATAGACCTAAATGTGAACAGTCACATTCCAGGACTGTCTTAACCCCTTAACCGTGTATTTAACTGTAACTCAATGTAAAATGGACAGATAGTAAGTAAGTAAGTAAGTAAGTAAGAGAACGTCAAGATTATAGTGGTAACTTGTCTTAAAGACTGCGCGAACACTTTAAACAAAATTAAACTAAGTAGCTAGTCTTAAAATGACTTCAGTCGATTCCTGAAAATATCTAGCGACGATGACTCCGTATGTCAGCAGGAAGCGAGTTCCAAAGTACGCGCAGCAGCCACAGGAAGGCACGATCTCCGACGGTGACAAGACGCGTTCTTGGAACCATAAGCACCGAAGTCGCGGACGATCTAAGTCGTCTGCGGCCGCGAGGTCAGAAACACTACGAAACTCGGATGCAAGATAATTCGGACCCATCCCGTGAAGGCAGCGATATACAAGAGTTGATAACTTGAACATGATGCGCTCAGGCACTGACAGCCAATGAAGATCAACAAGAAGCGGGGTGACATGATCAATCGGGCCGAACGATAGATAAGACGAGCGGCACAGTTCAAAACAGACTGCAACCGGTCGAAAGAATAGGCAACCCCGCAAGAACTGCATTGCCATAGTCGAGCCTACCCAGAGCGACAACCAATGTCTTAAGGACGGCTTGAGAAACAGACCGACGCAGACTCCTAATCAAACGAAGTGAAGAGAAACAGCTGGCGACAGTCTTGGATACATGCAGCTTAAGGGTCGCTGCACTATCAAGTAGATTCCCATTACGCACTGAGGCAGCCGGGTGGAGCTCAAGATCGTGGATCTTGACCGTCATGCGGCAACAGGTGCTGTTGCCTCTCGGTGGCTAGCCAGAGCACTTCCGACTTAGAGACGTTAAGCTGGAGCCTATTAGACTTAAGCCAGACTGACAACTCATCCAAGCACCGGGTGAGACGCTCAAGAAGCAGATGCGTTTCAGACGGCCAGCAGCCACCATAGATTTGAGTGTCATCCGCGTAAAGATGTCCATAAAGCCCATGTTTAAGAATTATAAGGTCGGCCACGTTAAATAAGATGGGACCAAGGACCGAGCCCTGCGGTACGCCGCAAGTCACCCGAGATGGAAGGGTCCTGGAGTGAGGACAGCGGACGAATTGCGTACGGTGGTCAAGATAGGAGGAAAACCATCTCAAAGCCACGTGACTGATACAATAGGAGATGTTAAGACGACGCAGTAGGATGGAGTGGTCTACGGTATCAAATGCGGCCGTGAGGTCGAGAAGGACGAGGAGGGCAAACTTTCCAGACACGAAGTATATCGGAAGTGATCTTAAGAACAGCCGTTTCAGTAGAGTGAAAAACACGATAGGCAGACTGTAGCTCGGGAAGGAGACCAGAAACCGCGAGATGGTCCATGAGCTGCCTTAGGAGACGAAGCGCTCAGCAGCTTCGATAGAACAGACAAATTGGAGATTGGTCTGTAAGAGCCAACATCAGAGGCATCGAGACCAGGTTTCTTGATCCGCGGTGTCACGAAAGCGGCCTTAAACGACTTTGGGACCTCAATTCATGAGCTCGGTAACAAACGGCGCCAGGATATCGGAACACTCACGAAGGAGGCGAGTCGGAAAAGGATCACTGGCGCAGCACTTGTCAGGCAAGGCGCCTAGCTCTCAGTTACTTCTTCCACAGAAAGAGCGCGAAAACCGCCTTAAGTAAAACAAGGGGGCTCATGTTCCGAGGTAGCCGTCAATACAGCGGACACTTTTTTGCTGAAGAAAGCAGAAAAATCACCAGCCGTGAGTCTATCAGGTAAAGGCGCGATATATCCGGGATCCCCAATTAAGGGGTTAATAGGTAGATCCAGGCCTATATTAGAGACATAACTTGAAAGACGCATTGGAGCAAAGCGTTTCGTGGTTAGGGGCTGTCCATTAATTACGTCCACAAATTTGGGGCAATTCTTGATCTTCTCCCGTTATGTCAACAACTGTGTCAAAAACTTTCAGTGACCCGATGTACTGTAATTATGTCAATAACTTTTGGCGTCCTCTAAGACCAGTGACGGGGCCCCTAAAAAGTTTAGAAGGTTATTATTTTTGCGGTGATGAGACCTTTTCCCCTTTTTTGCTCATCAAGTGTCAAAATGTGGTGGTGATGACCATTTTTTTGATTGTCAGACTTTTCCATTGCAATAAGTAGTATTCCATGAAATTTCCTATTTTTGGGATTATTTGTAAAAAATGAAATTATTGACGTCAAATTCTCTTGACCCCATCCCTCTGTCAACAGCTGTCAAACTTTTTCGAGCCTTATCCCCCTTTTTGTTGACGTAATTAATGGACAGCCCCTTAATGGCTGTGTTGATGAATGACAGTATATCAGACTCAGTCAACGGTCAACAAAGGACTAGTGTTAATGTTTCGTGGAAAAGAAAGACAGAGTACTAAAAATAGTCGACAGACATTCGAAGAAACGCGTCAATGACACGAATGACACTTCTAAGAGAGAGACATTACAACTGTCTGTCTCTCTGTCTGTCTCTCTGTATGTCTTTACCTGTCTCTCGCTCTCACTGTTTCTCTCTGCCTCTCGGCCCTCTCTCTCAGTCTGCCAACCTTGTCTGTCTCTATATGTCTCTCTATCTGTCTGTCTCTCTCTATCTGTCTCTCTGTCTGTCTCTAAATGTATGTTTCTCTGTCTGTCTCTCGCTCCTACTGTCTATCTATCACTCTGTCTCTCTTTCTTTTTCTTCTCTCCGTCTGTCTCTCACTGTCAGTCTTGTCTGTCTCCTTCAGTCTTTCTGTATGCTTGTCTGTCTGCCTTTTTCTCTGCTCCTCTTTGGTTGAAGGTGATTGTCTTGATTCGAAGGAGACGTTAAGTGCTGTGCTGATGGTGCGTCCGTCGTTCTCCTCCTCCTCCTCCTCCTCCTCCTCCTCCTCCCTCCTTCTCCTCCTTCTCCTACTCCTCCTCTAACTCGTCCTCCTCCTCTTCCTCCTTGTCCTCTTCCTCTCCCTGCAGCTGGACTACATGGACGGCCAGCTGCTTCGGTGATATCCAACAGCATACATAACACATACATTAATACATGAATACATACCTATATACAGTACACACATACCGTGCATACATACATACATACTGCACATGCATGCATACATACATACATACATAAACGAAGGGCACCTCTCATTTTGCATCAACCTCATTAACAGTCTTATTTTAGACTGGACAAGAATAAGCAACTACAGTCATCATCATCATCATAATCTTCATCATCATCAGCGTCGTCATCATCATCATCACCTTCATAACCTTCATCATCATCATCATCGTCGTCGTCGTCGTCGTCGTCGTCCCACTGACGCTGAGCGATGGCATAGACCAGTTGTCTCCATGAACCACAGAACATGAACAATAACAAAAGTCCTCCATTGAGCTTTCCTGAAGACATTCGGAATAGTTGCTTCGGTCCAAACTGCGATGTTTTTCATTACCATTGTCCTTGGTCTGCCTCTTCCTCTTCCTCTTTTTCCTTCTACCATTCCTAGTAGCATGGTTGTCTTCTCCAGTGTATCGTCTTGTCGACCTGTGTGACTAAAGTATCGTAGTTTCCTCTTCTTTACCGTCGCCGATAGTCTCTTTGTTTTGGCCTGTTTCAATACCTGTAGCCTACATTTGGTACATTGTATGTGTTGCGATTTCCCAGTGCCCAATTCTCAAGAAATTCATCTCAAAGGCAGCCATTCGTTTTTCTTCAGATTTATGGATAATTAACCAAGCCTCGCAACCAAATGTAGCTATACTGGCCAAACCAGTGGCGTAGCCAGGATTTCCAGAAGGGGGTGGTTGGTGGTGGAGGGTTTGGTTTTGACTTTTGACCGTAATCAACTTTCGAAAAATCTTTTCAAGTAAAAAAGATCATCCTATGTGTCTATCCTATGTCATTCCTTCTAAAATTTGTCCTTTCAGATGCTGACAAGCAAAAAGAGGTCGTCACGCCTATGGCGCTTAAAAATTTTGGTCAGCAGCCCAAAGGGGGTTTGACCCTCAAAACCGCGTCCGAAAATTAAAAATGCATGGAAACACATTTTAAAAATGTGTTCGTCGGCGCCCAAGGGGTTTTAACTCCACAACCCCTGGCTACGCCACTGGGCCAAACCAAAGCAAAGCAATCTGCATTTGGCTTGTATGTTGATGCTTTTATTTTTCCAAATTTTCTTCAATTTAGTTAACACTGTCAGTCCCACAGCCAGTCTGAATCGTATTTCTGACTTACATTTGGCTTCAGTGCAGTTACAATACAATGCGCGGAGACTGTGAAGCAAACGTTTACGCTGTATTGCTCTTCTCGAAGTAACCTCCTTCCGCTGAACTGATTGCCCTTTTCAACCCCGGGGTAGACGGGAGCGAACTCACGGCGGCACGCAGAGTCGCGTTCTAAACCAGTGCTGTGATATTCGCTCCTAATCCGACAAATATTTGCCCAAAATATCCAGGTCTGGTATCCGATATATATCCGATGGAAAATACACACCTGGTCTTCCCCAGATAATTTCTTTGAAATATGTAAACATCTTAGAAGTAAGCTTCTCCCAAGTATGAACAGAACATAAACATCGAAACCAGTGATGTTAATCCGGTCCAAGTCCTTGTCCTTATCATCGTCCTTGGGGTGTTGGACCTCGTCCTTATCCTCGTCCTTGGGGGTCGGTACTTGTCTTTATCCTCGTCCTTGGGGGGTCGGTCCTTGTCCTTATCCTCGTCCTTGGGGGTCGGTCCTTGTTAACATCACTGATCGAAACACTAGACTGCTAGAATTATTTGAACGATAAAATATATATCTATTAAAATATTTATCAAATCCTCGTTCTTGGGGGTCGGTCCTTGTCCTTATCCTGTCCTGAGGAAGATAAAATAATCGTAGAAAATGGAGATTTGCCATCAATGAACGCCATGCTCGTCACGGGGGGTGGTCTTTGTCCTGTCTTCGTCCTTGAGGAACATCGGTCCTTATTAAATCACTGATCGAAACACTGTGATGCAGTTGATTTGAACGATAAAATATATTTCTATAAAATATTTATCAAACTATTGGTCAACCTCTTTGAGGATTGTTAGCGAAGATAAAATAATCATAGAAAACCTCGCATTTGCCAGCCCAGAACGTCATGCCCGTGGGACAGCGCCAGATAGAGCGAGGCGATGACGATGGCACGAACATCTTCAGAGCCGAAGCATAAAATAATGAAATGCAAACAGACCTGCGACGCTACATCTCAAACTCATTTCAAGGAAAGTAGCAAACACCGTTAGCGCGCAATAAAAGAGTCAACTACAGGCAAATGTACATCAAGCAAACTCGGTCAAACACCGTTAGAACCAATAAAAGCCGCCAGCCAAACGTTGGTCAAGGAAACTACAGCAAACACCGTTAGAACGCCAGAAACTGAGTCAAACGCGTCAAGGAAACTACAGTCAAACACCGTTAGCACGTCCTTCTTCGCACATCAAGAAACCATGCCACCGATAAAAGAGAAAACTCAGTCAAACGCACATCAAGGGAATGCAAATTAGAAAATAAAAGAGGAAACTACAGAAACGCACATGTCAAACACCGTTAGCACGCAATAAAAGAGGAAACTACAGTAAAACGCACATCAAGGAAACCATGGTCCAACACCGTTAGAACGCAATAAAAGAGAAAACTACAGTCAAACGCACATCAAGGAAACTACAGTCAAACACCGTTAGAACGCAATAAAAGAGGAAACTACAGTCAAACGCACATCAAGGAAACTACAGTCCAACACCGTTAGCAGGCATACCAATAAAGCCGTTGTCAAACTCACATCAAAGAAACTACAGTCACGCGCCATTACCACGCATACCAAGGAACCTACAGTCAAACACTATTAGCACGCATACCAATAAAACTACAGTCAAACACTGTTAGCACGCATACCAAGGAAACTACAGTCAAACACCGTTGGCACGCACATCAAGGAAACCAGACATGTACATTGTCCATTTTTAAAACCCCAACCCATTCATTGTTCACACCCAGCCCAAACCAACCCACGAAAGCAATAGGGTTACTTTACCCAACCCAACTCAACCCACTGCAATACGTTACAGTTCCTTATACCATGACTTATTTTCTGACCCAAACCAACCTAAACGTCCGTAAACATGAAAATGTCTCATCCAACCTAATCCAACCTAACTCAACCAACCCCATGGGTGGACCAAACCGATGTCCTTGTCTGAAGGAAGGAAACTAGTAACTACAGTCGAATACCGCTAGCACGCACACTAAGGAGACAACAGTCAGACACCGTTACATAGCACGCACATCAAAGCGCCATCTACCCGCTCGTTAAAACTTGTAAATTTAAATAGAAATCAAATAAACTGTATAACAAAAACTGAACAAATTCTTCTTCTGATTTTTACAGACGCGTACCTAACTTTATTGAAGTACACGTTCGTTCTCCAAATGTCTGCTATCCTGCTCAAACTAGACCTACAGTACAAACAGTGGCGTAGCCAATGGGGGTTGGGAGTTAAACCCACCCTTGGCCTTCGAAAACAAAATATTTTTAATGAATTTCCATGCATTTTTAATTTTTTGACGCGAATTTGGGGGTCAAACCCCCGTTTGGGTATATAAAGTAGAATGTAACGGTGTTTAAGAGATGAGGACCTTTTTTGCTTGTCAGGAAAAAATGAGAGATGATAACGGGTTTATTGCTTGTCAAGATTTTTGAAAACTGGTTACGGTCAAAAGTGAAAACCAAACCCCTCCTTCGGGGAAATCCTGGCTACGCCACTGCCTACAAGAGTTTTCCTTTGCTGTTTCAGATTGTTCGCGGTGTATTTCCAAAAATGGTGTCTATTGAATGGAAAAAAATTTCTGGAGTTTTTGGCGAAATGCTTCTTAAAATCTCTGAAATGACTTTTGTATTGGTTCACTATACTTTAGTGGTTAGTCGCACTTTAATTAAACGGTGGGCGTTAAGCGATTTAGATTATGAAACCCTTTGACTTCGACCTTGACTTTGTGCGTACGGCGCTATAGAAGTCGTCAAGAAGATAAAGCCACGATTGGCAATTTCTATTCATTCAGGTTATACACATCGACGCCTACTTCAATACATAACAATCACGTGACAGCACCGGAAAAAGGTAATAATAATAATAATAATAATAATAATAATAATAATAATAATAATAATAATAATAATAATAATAATAATAACGTGATTTCGGGAAGTTTAGGAGGTATTCATCGTCACCATCTTCTCCTTGTTCCTTTATGATCTGAAATTGAGGTGAAAGTATGAATTTCTTATCTCCAGCAATGTCGATCCTCTGTCTTCTTGACTGCTGCTGACATCTGCAGTGGGGTCTACTCTTCCACATCATCCGCCCATCGTATCTTTGGTCGCCCTCTTTGTCTTGTTCTCCCCCCTCCCGGCATAATTCCTCGACGGATTGTCCTTTCAGAGTTGACCTAGCGTCGTTGGTCTTCCTCTCTTTCCAACTTATGCATCATATGCTGTGTAATGATACTGACAGTTCAGAAATAGTCCTCGTCCTTCTGTTGTATCCGGCGTTTCCCAGTATATAGGCTACACATGATAATTAAAGTAAAGTCACCCATTATAACCGCATTTTCTCCTGATACCCTGGTTAATAAGGCATCCATCCATTATCTACTTCTTCTGATGGTCTTCGTTACGGTCTTAACGGGTCATTTTGCCGAAATCCCACCTCGTATATATCATGTCAACGCTAAAATAAAACACTTCTAAGCATGGCAAAGTGTAGTATTTGCTGTTAGGTTTGTGCTGATGTAAAAACAGACGAACCATTGTCGCAGCCACGGGGGTGGGCACGGGGGTCGGGGTCCCCATATTCTGGCTGAGATCGGTCGTTAGATTTGTGCAAAACCATTGAGAATTTGAGGGAGAGGAGAGTGTAGGTAGCATGATCGAGCAGAATGCGTGAATGTGACCATATCGACCTTTCTTTTGCTCGTCGGAGACTTTTTAACCCGAAATTGTCGATAAGCCCCCCCCTTATTCCGAAACCCTAGCTAAGTCACTGAAATAAACCATCATAAATAGTACGGTTGACCAATTACCCATTTTTTAAAATTGATTTTTAATGTTTAAAATAGCAATAATGTACGAAATAGCTATTCGGCCGTTGGCTGGTGCAACGTTTATACACGTTGAATTTACGAACAAACCATTTGTACGAATAAAACATCCTACAGTTGCTGATTAACGTTGAGATCGGCGACATGGGAATTCGGCAAAAACGAGAGATCACGTAACAAAGTAATAATACTCGTCCAGCACTATGACCCCCGCTGACCTGATTCTCCATGAACTGTTCTATGAGCATAGCGGTGACGATCCGAGAGGAACGGTCAAACTGTCGACATGAATATTAATGCGGCATCAAAACGACGGTGCAGCTCGAATACTAGCTCCTGAATATTCTATCTTGTGTCAACGGCAGATTTTTACAAATGTTCCTTTAATTGTTGACCGAGTTTCTGCCTAAAAGCTTTTCAATAAGTGAAAGTATTCACCAATGCATGGAGGCAGCAAAAAAAGGAAACCAAATGTTGGGAATAATGAAAAGGACAATAGTGAGTCGAGACAAAGATATAATCATAAAACTTTATAAGTCATTAGTAGGACCTCATCTAGAATACTGTGTTCAGGCTTGGAATCCATTCTTGAAAAAAAGATATAGAGCTTTTAGAAAAAGTGCAAAGACGAGCAACGAAAATGGTCAATGGGTGCCATAATTTAAGCTACGAAAAAAGACTTCAATATTGTGGACTGACAACATTAGAAAAAAGAAGAGAGAGAGAGAGAGAGAGGGGATTTGATAGAAACATACAAAATAATGACTGGGAAAGTAGATGTGCCATTCGATCGATTCTTTACATTGGCACACTATAGCAGCACAAGAGACCACAAATGCAAATTGTTTAAGCAGAGGGTTGGTCCAAGAATGAAAAAATTTGTTGGTTCAAGGGTTGTGGACAAATGGAACAGTTTGGACGAGGTGGGAGTGACAGTTGAAACAGTAAACGGATTCAAAGGCTATCTCAGAAAACTAGGTTATTGAATGCAGATGGTTACATCAGTGGTTTTCACACAGGCTTACTTAGCCTCCTAAACCACTTAAAATCACATTATTATTACATTATTATTATTATTATTATTATTATTATTATTATTATTATTATTATTATTTTGGCTATTGATCGATTGTACTATAATGGCTGTTGATCATTGTACTCATCATGAGCATCATCATCATCATCATCATCATCATCATCATCACCACACTCCATAGTCCATAAGAACCGTGGGAGCCAACGGTGTAGAAGTGCTCGTCCATGGCCCTTTCCTTTCTTTGGCCATGCGTATCGAATTTTGGGTGGTTTCAAGTCCAGTCCATTCAAGAATAACATCGATCCATCTTCTCTTTGGTCTTCCTCTTTTCCGCATACCATCAGATCTTCCCATCATCACTGTCTTTGTTAGTCTCTCATCCCTCATTCTGCAGATGTGTCCAAATAATGATAATTTTCTGTCTTTGAGTTTCTCCATGAAAATCTTTGTTCGTCTCAGGTCTTTGCGAATGGTATCATTTTTAATCATATCTTTATAGGCCTAACTTATTTTCATAATTTTTTATAACATTTCATTTCAAATGCGTTCAGTTTTAATCTATCTTGTTTCTTCATGGTCCATGTCTCAAATGCATACAATAAGGTGGATATCACACAAGTGTCCATAATTCACAATTTAGTTCTGTGCTGATGTTTTTACTTTTCCAGATACTTTTCCAGATACTCTTGAGTAGAGATGGCTTTAGTGCAGTGGGTTGGTATGAATGAATGCAGTGGCGGCTCCAGGATTTGGCAAGAGGGGGCGGGGCGTGGGGTGGCAACTTCTAATCACGGGGGCCAACTATTTGTTGTTAGGTATGTAGTATTAAGTATAGGGTCCCAACAGGAGGGCCACTGGAGGGCCAGGCACTCAATAGAGGGCACGGGTCCCCGGGGCCCCCGGTGGAGCCGCCACTGAATGAATGAAAACTATGTTCTCAGGAACAGAGACGCTTTCTTTATAATCTACATCAATATGTCCGGAGCATGAGACAACCAAAGAACGATCTTCATGTATCTGATCGATTGAATTGGGTTCAAGAGTTTGTAACATCAGTCGTCAGAAAATTAACCACACAAAGCTCATTCTTTAGATTTCTTCACAGAATTGCTTTTAAAATCCTATTTATGACGTTGTCAGAAATTCCGAACTGCTCGTCCAGCACAGACTTCCCCATTTATCACAATTCCTTGTTCTGTTTAGTGGGCTTCTATAAATTTCAAACATTTCAAGTTCCCGGAAAGCAAACTGTAACCTACAAACTTCCTTTTTATCATGGTCACGGTTGACTCGTTTTAGAACCATAATATATTTCACAATATTGATGTGAATAAAATAGTTATAATTGAGACGGATTTTATTGTGTTTTGCGCTGATGAACAGTTCTGTCGGACGGTCTGAGATACGAAATCCCAATTCTCAGGAGTCATCATTCATATCAGTTCAGCTGACTTTCCTATCTTATATTTAATCTCTCATGCCTTTGAAACTGAAACGTGTTATCAGCAACCGCAAAACTGCCTTCTGGCAATATTCTCTAAGCAGTTGACTATATATATATATAATATATATATATAATTATATATATACAGTATTTATATATATATATATGCATCTGCTGCGGTTGACGAGCGATGATATATGCCTGTGCAATTTGTCCAACTCTTCCGATAGCTGATAATATACATGTATCATCTACATTATGGAAATGCCTCCCCCACCCCCACTTTTTGACAGGCTGAGAAAGTGGAAAGGAATGGAAGTTGGACTTCCACTCTTTCATCCAAATTTACGCCTGTGGTCGTGGAGTTCTACCCCTTTCTCGAGGAAAACCCTCAGAATTTGGCCACAAGCCAAGGTCTGCGGACCGCTGCAGTCAAAGAAGATTCCAGAGGAAACTGTCGACAACGCAGAAGATGCCGTCGCAATACTATCGGTGTCGTCCTAATACTCCTGGAGACGTCATAATACTTTTAGCGACGTCATAAATTAATACTCTTGGCAAAGTCATAATACTTTTAGCGACGTCATAATACTCTTGGCAAAGTCATAATACTTTTGGTGAAGTCATAATATTCTTGGCGAAGTCATAACACTCTTGGCCGAAGTCATAACACTCTTGGCCGAAGTCATAACACTCTTGGCCGAAGTCATAACACTCTCGATACCGTCATAAAACTCCGGTACCGTCCTAATACTACCAGCTAGCTAGCGTTGAACATTAGAAAGAGCTAACGAAACATTTGTAAACATGTTAATTGTGAATACTTGCCTGTGAACTTGTGAACTGTGAACGTGAATTGTGAATACTCGCCTTAATTGTGAACACATTTGCGAATACTTGCCTGGGCCTAGGTCGGGTCTGTCCCACACCCAGACTTCACCGTGCACCATTCCAGCGGTCCACCACTGCTCGTGAGCGAACTCCTGACCGACCCACGTGACCCGGCGTCTGACCTGGCGACGAATGTACTCCAGTTCCTCTTCGGAGTCGATGGTCAAGAGGCTGGAGCTGAGCTCCTGGCATCGGCGCTTTGCCTCGTCGCGGTTGAGGTCTTTGCGCCTTCCGGTGTCCATCATGAAGAGATATTCCTTGCCACCAAAAGTCACCCAAAGATCTTCGAGACAAAAAGGGAAAAGAGCTGTTAGGTACCTACCGAAAATATCGCCCTTCTTAATGTGGCACAACTTTCTAGCAAGATTATTAATATTATTAGATATTTTCAACATCTCAGTTACTATTATTGCATTTATTATTATTATTATTATTATTATTATTATTATTATTAGTAGTAGTAGTAGTAGTAGTAGTAGTAGTAGTGGTAGTAGCTGTGGCTGTAGTAGTGGCTGTGGTGTAGTTAGTGGTAGTAGTAGTAGTAGTAGTAGTAGTAGTAGCAGTAGTAATAGTAGTAGTAGTAGGTGGCAGTGGTAGTAGTAGTAGTAGTAGCTTGTAGTAGTTGTAGTAGTAGTGGCTGTAGTGGTAGTAGTAGTAGTAGTAGTAGTAGTAGTAGTAGTAGTAGTAGTAGTAGTAGTAGTAGTAGTAGTAGTAGTAGTAGTAGTAGTAGTAGTAGTAGTAGTAGTAGTCAGTGCGTTTTGTGACGGTACGAGCGGACAGGAAACACCTAAAGCTAGTCAATGTGCATCATGTTAAAAAATTAAAACTTATACGTTTTTAACTGTATCTTTTTTGCTGTCTCTCTTTTCATTTGATTGTGCTGCATTCTATTTTGGTGTACGGACTAAACGTGACCGTTTTGGTTTCTATTATGATCGCCGCACAGCATTTCATATAAACATTTACATAACATTGCACACCGGAAAATATTGTTATCCAAAGGCACCGACAGTATTATTATTATTATTATATTTATGTAATAATGAGTAAGTGAAAGTAAAGTAAAACGAAATTGCTATAGCGCTTCCCGAAAGCTTGGCGCAATGCACCAGCTTATTCACGAGCGCTCAAAAGTAACAAGTGGTTATCAATCGTGAGCATTGTGTGGACCAGGGATAACCGTTTGTTAGGCTTGAATCTGACTTCGTCTGCTGCATTTGTTTAATCTGGGCAAACAGCTTCGCCATGTCGTCCTTAGGCTTTATTATGTCCAATGCCGTTCTATCATCCGCAACAGAAAATTAATAGAAATGCTTCCAGAAGTCAACAGTTATCGCAAATCATCCCGACGTTATAGATACGAAGCACTAGTCCCATTACAGAAGTTAATATGCATTGGTATTCGATATTTCTTTCTTTGTGAACTTAGTACCAACGTTCGATTTGACATATGGTTATGGGGATCTGACCTTCCGACACAATTGGTCGAGGTGCGGGTTTTCACAAATTTGATTATTGTCTGTTCGACTCCAGCGGAGGTAAAGAATTTTCAGAAGTCTCAACGGATGAGTTTGAAGATGATTAATCAAAAGAGATGAGAATTTGAGTATCATCAGCATAATGATGATAAACCACTTGATGTTCATCAAGAAGTGAACCCAACGGGGTGGAGTTGTGTAGAGTGTAAATAACAGAGGTCCAAGGACCGAGCCTTGAGGGACACCACAAGACAGATCAGTGAAACTGAAGAAGAAGAAGAAGAAGAAGAAGAAGAAGAAGAAAAAAAAGAAAAAGAAAAAGAAGAAGATAATAATGGAGTAAAGAAAATAAATATCCTATGTGATGGATGACAGTGCATTGACAGTCAAAGTGACAACTGACAAAATATTCGAAGAAGAATTTCAAGTATTTCCTTTGTCTAACCTCAAAGAAGTAATTACCCAGACTTCGCACAGAGATCACTCATCTCTACGGACAGCGAATTAGTCCCGGTCATATTTTCACATCAAGAATATTTGCTCAGTTTGTCCAATATATCAACTGGAATGTCAAGCCAAGGATATCTTGGTCCTATGGTCCTATGTTCTCAAGCATACGAAGATTAGGCTCGACTAAGGTTCATACAAGAGAAGACCTTTAATAACAATACACAGCTGGTTGCAGTTACTGTATAAACAGGAATTTTGCTTCGACATTAAACAAACTGGTATCAAGATGAAAAACATCGAAATGAAATAGACGGAAATCACACGGATAGCTGGTGCTCGGACAAACTGTTCTCGGACAAAATGTCGCGGACAAAATGTCACGGGGACAAATTGTCAGAGGATA
Source organism: Metaphire vulgaris (assembly GCA_018105865.1). Classification (NCBI taxonomy): domain Eukaryota; kingdom Metazoa; phylum Annelida; class Clitellata; order Crassiclitellata; family Megascolecidae; genus Metaphire; species Metaphire vulgaris. Next base: position 13,256,770 of record CM030855.1, read on the forward strand.
AAATGTCAGCGGACAGAATGTAACCAGAACTCTAGCTCTAATCATAACCCGTGACATTTTGTCTGTGACATTATGTCCGTGACAGTTTGTCCGCGGACATTTTGTCCGGCCACGGGATAAGCTAGGTCAACAACCATACAGGTTTTAAGAAATCCAATTATAAAATCATCCGTTAGCAGATATAATAGTAATTGAAATTTAAATTCAGCGCAGTTATTCTACTGCCATGTATACGGATTCAAATAGTCAAATATTGCAGGCATAAGTTCCACTATTGAAAGGGTAAGTGGAAGCATGGAAATAGAAGGAGTAGTAAACGAGAGAGACGGAGTGTGGGTGTGGAGGGAGCATTGCGGAATCTAAAGAAGACAAGTAGAGGAACCGAATGAGAAAGAGAGAGGGCCGTGGAATGATACCAAGTAGATAGGAAACTGAACAACAGGAACGGCGATGCGAAGGAAAAACTCGCTGGAAAGAAAAGATAATTAAGAACATCGCAGAGATGTCCATGGGTCCATTTTTTAGGACCCAATCCAACCCAAACCATCAAATCTCCAACCCAACCCAACCCATGCCGATAATAGGTTTACTTGACGCAACCCAACACAACCCACTGTAATACAGTACAGTTTCTTAAACCTTGACTTAATTTCTGACCCAACTCAACCCAACCCACCATAAATATGGAAAAGTCTGACCCAACCCAACCCAATCCAACCCAACCCATGGGTTAACCCAACCCATGGACATCTCTGGAACATCGTGATTGTAAATTCACATTCTTGAAGACGAATTAGCTTAATTCTGTTGACAACGCTTATAACAGGCCATTTGGAAAGTGCGTTACGGTGCTCAAGACGTATCCTGCCAACGCCCAGCTGCTGCGCATACATAGTCCGGTGGTCGTTTACGCTGGTGATCTACTGTGACCTTTAACACAAACTTTATTATACATACACCGACCAGACGGTTACTGACACAAGATAATCCCTGACCATTTGGCAATCGCCGTATGCTTTGCCATCAGCCATGCAGCCAAATATTGGCGAGCAAGAGAACACACTCGTTGTTTAAGAAGCAATGACGTAACACATCACACAAAAAGCAACTACCATCATTAGGAAACGCGAATTCGTCGCTATAGCAACAGCAGAAGTTCAGGCGAGATGATCGACAGCTGGCCATTGCCTTTGGCGGTTTTCTCCATTCATCTCAGAGGAACTCGACAGCTGAATATATTCTACGGGCGCTTCTGTCTGTCTGTCTGTCTGTCTCTGTCTGTCTGTCTGTCTGTCTGGAGGTTGTGTCGGACGGACGTGAAGATGGTTCTTATGGACGTTCGGCGATTTGCGCGTTTCCATTCCGGCGACAGACGAGAGAATCACGCACGATCGGTCAAGACGCTGCTCCTGCTGCTGCTACTACTGCTACTGCTGCTGCTACTACTGCTGCTGCTGCTGCTGCTGCTGCTGCTGCTGCTGCTGCTGCTGCTGCTGCTGCTGCTGCTGCTGCTGCTGCTGCTGCTGCTGCTGCTGCTGCTGCTGCTGCTGCTGCTGCTGCTGCTGCTGCTGCTGCTGCTGCTGCTGCTGCTGCTGCTGCTGCTGCTGCTGCTGCTGCTGCTGCTGCTGCTGCTGCTGCTGCTGCTGCTGCCACCACTGCTGCTGCTGCTGCTGCTGCACTGCTGCTGCACCTGCACCTGCTGCCACTGCTGCTGCACTGCCACCACCACCTGCACCTGCACCACTGCTGCTGCTGCCACTGCTGCTGCTGCCACCACCTGCACCACCACCTGCTGCTGCTGCACCACCACTGCTGCTGCTGCTGCTGCTGCTGCTGCTGCCACTGCTGCTGCTGCACCACCACCTGCACCTGCTGCTGCACCTGCTGCACCACTGCACCTGCACCACTGCTGCTGCTGCTGCTGCTGCTGCTGCTGCTGCTGCTGCTGCCACTGCACCTGCCACTGCTGCTGCTGCTGCTGCTGCTGCTGCTGCTGCTGCTTGCTGCTGCAAAATCACCCGATTTGCAAAATGATGACGAGGCACTGCGAGTTGGCGCCTATTCGTTTAATTAAAGTCTGCTACTGTCCATGGCCGTGCCTTATTCCTCTATAACTAATTATCGATAAACAGCCCCCGAATGATCCGGTCATAATTGACTCAAACTAGGCACATCTAGTCATTACGGCGGACACCAGACGCACCTGTTTGGCTTGGCCTATCCAGGGTTTAATCTAGGCCGTTTCCGGAGAAAAATTGCCCTTTCCCCCCGGAAATTTCAAATTCCTCCGAAAATTTTAGCATACTTACAGCGCTCCCCAGACTCCCTGGCTGACTTCCCCCGGAAATTTCAAATTTTCTCACCCCGGAGTCCAGGAGTCTAGATTAGACACTGGGCCTATCCCGTAGATTGCTCAGCCGTCGATCCAGTTAACCTTTCCGGCTTGACCTGGCTTCAATTGGGCTTGGATATGGCGTGCCATCGGCAGTTAATGTAATTTTTTTAATTAGGACTACGTCTGGAAGCGTTATAGCCAAAATACAAGTGGGTCGCGATTTTATGGGGCGACCTGCATTTCAATATTTCGACACGTCTGTGAATACACCTCTTGCGAAGACAGTCGAGGTCAAGGTCGGGTCAAAGGTTTCGTGATACGAATTTCGAGGTCATGACCCTGTACGTAACGAATACAAAACGGACCGGCCCTTTTACCACCTGTTAACCAGGTGGTAAAGGCTTTTGAATATGACGACTCTTGCCTGGTTGGCCACAAGTAACTGCTATAGCTAGTTAAATTTAGATTAAGCGCCCAAAAATAACAGTTATTATGGTACTACTACTACTGCTACTACTACTACTACTACTACTACTACTACTACTACTACTACTACTACTACTACTACTACTACTACTACTACTACTACTGTACTACCACCACCACCTGACAACTACTAGGCCCTGAGAAGCTTTCTTGCTAGGCCCGTGACGTTTAAAAAGCGATGCCTGTACGATCAAAAAGTTTAACCGAAAATTCTGCGCTTCTGACAAGCAAAAAGGTCAATCTGTCTTCTAGTGTTTAACACAGATGTACCCAAGGCAATGAGAGAGAATGACCTCTGAGAATCATCATCGTTAACGATCCATGTACAACAACAACTACTACTACCATTACTACGATTATGATTCCACTACTAGGCGCCACACAACGGAAACTATACTAATACTACTATTATTATTATTTTTTTATTACTGCAACTGTTACTACAATTAATTAAAGTTAATTAATTTCTTGCTAGTTTGTGACGTTTAAAAAAGCGAAATTATAGATCGATTCTTTCGGAGATTCTGCGCTTCTGTTTTGAACAGGAAATTTGTCTTCTAGTGTTTAACACTTCGTCTCGAAGGCAATGAGAGAGAATGACCGAGAATCATCATCGTTAGTCGATCCATGTACAGTAGCAACTGTTGACCCAGGCGATTATTATGATTCAATTAGCAGGCGCCACACAACGGAAAACATATTCGCCCTGTCAATTAATTAATTAATTAATTAATTAATTAATTAATTACAATTACTTCCCATCATTATAAAGCCGACCAAAAGCCGCGCGCGATCTCGGCCTCGGTTTTTGACGCACCGCTCACTGGAGATTAGCTAAGTCATCTCAGGGAGATTACAGATTCATCTCCAGTAGTAGATTAGATATTCATCAAGAGGAGATTAGATACGAGTGTGTTCTGGTCCGGAAAAGAATTGCCTGCTTTTCCACTTTATTAATAAACCTCGCCGTCTCTCAGCTGGCGCCTCAGGCTGGATACTGTGATATTTCTGCTTTAACCCCTTAACTGGGGACCCCGGATGTATCCGTTCATTTTACATTGAGTTACAGTTGAATACCCAGTTAAGGGGTTAATACTTTGTCTGCTTTGCAGATTGTCGTTCTGTTCTGATCGTTAAAATCTTTGGACGTTTCGCAGGCATGAATGACCGACCGAGCAATCAATGACGATCAGTTAGTTCTCCGTGAAAACTGAACAATCGCAGACTCACTTATCACCAGATGGCCTAAGAAAGTGCGACGGCAACAACGCATAAACGTCGAGCGAACATTGACCAGCTATCGAGTGCATAAAAAGAGTCAAAGTCCTTCCCGAGCCTCACGGGCTCATAGGTCGGCGCTGATCTCCGTTGCTGTAGACCTCAGCCAGTGTCGTTAAATTCGCACCATTATGAACATTATGGCGTGAAATGGAATTGAACAGAGCATAATACAGCGGATGAGAATCGGACAGAAGAAAACAAACTGACCCAGATAAAGCGTAATAGAATGGATCAGAACAACCGAATCAAATTAGAAACAGAACAGAATAGAACAGATAAGGTCAGATAAGAACAGAACCATAGAGAACCGAATAGAATAAAACAGAATAGACAAGCGCGAATTCACACTTACAGTATCAATGAAACCTTTAACCCCTTAACTGGGGATACCGGATATATCCGTCCATTTTACATTGAGTTACAGTTAAATACACAGTTAAGGGGTTAATATACCTTACATTAGGTACAGTAAAAGACCTTTTCAATGCCCATTGACATAAAATTTTAGGTCTCTTTTACATTCGTTGTCATTTGGAAGTTGAATATTTGATTTGCTGCAGAAAATTGAACTAGAAACTCGAATATATTAAATAGAAAACCTGCGTGATGTAATTTATGGACGACGCCTTAAAGGGGATCTGAGATTTGTGTTGTCAGTCTGTGATAGGAGAAGGGGATCACAAATAACCAAAAATAGCGACACGTGACGTACTTTATGAACGGCCCCTTTGTCAGGATTTGCAAATAATGTTCAGCAATAATAATAATTTTAAAGCAAATATTTAATCAAATGCGATGAATTTTGAGACAGGTACATCCACAAAACGGGGCAATCATTTGGCTGGAGTCCATCAGCCTAGCTGAGGCCTCAAAGAAACATATATTCAGCTGGACAAAGAATTAAAAGCTATTGTTCAAAATTATGCTAACGTTGACCTGGCTTGATTATGTAAGAGCAATTGCACTTTATTTGGACCAATAAATGTTTCGAAGAGGATATATAATGATGTTTTAGTTTAATAACAACTAATTTTAGTAGTTTTTGAAAAACGTAATGGTTAATGTGCAGTGGCGTAAACCTGGCGTCAACATTGGGGGGGGGGGAAAGGTAGAATCGTCCATAAAGTCAGGTCAGACCCCCTTTTCATCTCTCAAAATCTCTAAAAGTCTTGACGAGCAAAAAAAGGAGAAAAAAAGGTCATGCGTAATGAGTGATTTTACCATAATACACAAAACATTGGGGGGCGGATAATTGATACTCTGTCTCCCTCTTACTAATTATTGGGGCCGTCCCGTCCCCCGCCGTCCCCCCCCCGTGTTTACGCTCTTGTTTATGTGCTGCTTTGTCGATTTCATCAAAAATCTTGCTTATTTAAAGTTATTGAATATTTTGAGCAATGTTCTGATATATCAAAAGGAATTCGCTCAAGAAGAGTCAAAAGAGCAAGCGTTTTCTCACTAAATTGACAGCGGATATCCATCTACTCAATAGACCTTTAACCGCCACATCTCGTGGTCGTGCCGAAGCGCTACAAAAAGGCGAATGAACATTTCCGATCGATATGTCGCTGTTTGACCGTCGATCCATTTAAAAGGGAGAGAGAGAGAGGATGAAGGGCCATTGCAGAGTGGTTTAAAAGTTAACTGTAACTGTAACTGAAATATCAGTTAACTGAAGAATAACAAATCAGTTTACTGTAACTGTAACTATAACTGAAAATACCAATAACTGTAACTGTAACTGAAAAATAAATAACTGAAATAGTTAAAATAACTGAAAAATGACAAACTTAAGAAGTCAAATACCACATAAAAATATATATCTTCCATTGAACACATTGAAACTCTTGATCTTCCAAAATTATTTATGTCATGTTTTGATGAACATGCATGCGAAAATATGGACATATATGTAGATTTTTCCATCAATTAGAGAGAATAGAGTTATTACTTCAACCATCAAAAGTTCATTAACGTGTTTAATGGCGATTAACTGATAATAACTGAAAAATAATTAAATGTAACTGAAACTGTACCTGAAAAATGACAATAACTTTTACTGTAACTATAACTGGAAAATAATTTCAATAACTTTAACTGTAACTGAAGAATAATCAATAACTGAACCCACACTGGTCCATCGCCTAATTGACCCTTTAGGCCTCTACCCGTTCTTCTTGTCTCTGCCTATCATCTGCACCACTTTGTCTGCACCGTTTTCCGTTTTGACCGGGTACCCTAGAGACACTATTTGAAAACACGTGAAGAGTCGCAAGTGGCTTGCTGCTACTCTTTGAAAGGATTCTAATTCAGCCAACAATAACATTCTGCAAATCTTACCAAACAGAATTCTGTACAGAGATAAAAACGCCACCTTGCGGCCAACCACGACAAAAGCTATTTCAAAATATACCGCCCGAGAGCAAGCAGCTACCGCGGTTTTAAACCGTCAAATGCGCTATATAAATATATCTTCGAGATTCTACTTACTTACTTACCAGGGTGCGATTTGTGACCTGGAGTAGTGGGGGGAATATGTCGAGCTTGGGGATGTAGTTGTTGGGGAAGTGTAGCAGTGGGGGATGTACTGGTGGGGAATGTAGCAGTAGGGGATGCAGTTGGGCAATGGGGAATCACCTCTTCCCCTACAAATCGCGCCCTGTTACTTACCCATTGAAGATGACGGACAAGATTATTCGATCGTCAATTTGATTTCCACAAAAATTGATTCCAGCCACAAACAGACTCGACTATTATGTAATGAACCCCCCCCCCCACACACAAACACACATACATGTACACACATCGTCAGACAGAAGAGAATACAAAAACGCAATACTAAATGTACAATTGAGCACGACGTCGACCGCTTTTTTAAAGAAAATAGTTCAACAATCGAATATGAATGAGATGGAAATGATTTATCATTCGTTTTATGACCGGGCGTTGTTCGGGAATAATTAATGGGGCGTCAAATGGAATGCCTCAGATGCAAACGGCGACTAACGACGGTGTTTCTTCTGGAACGGGACATAGTGAATATGACCGCCGGGCGCCCCTCAATGCCCGTTCCCCCCGGAGAACATTAAGAGCGCCTGACATCTGTTGTGTACGCGCAACTGTCTCTCTGTCTCAATCGCACGGGCGTTCGAACCAGTTCCAGGACACCGCGGCGGGTAATACGGAATAATTCGCCGTATAATGCCCCATTATCGGGCTCTCTGGGCGGGGGGAGGGGGTCGAACCTCGGGTTTTGGCGCCCCTTGGCAGGGCATGGGTCGGAAAATTAAACTCCGAGGCTAGGAAAATCCATATTCAACAAATCACGGCATTTTATCGACACTAGATTAAAACTACGCACGAACGGGTCTCTGGTGTGCACAAAGTCCTTTTTATCGGCCGCCTCTCTGAGTGGAACAGAATCAGTTTTTTTTGAAGCCGCCTTTAAGTGGCGCCCAGGGCATCTGCCATATGCCTACCATGCCATGGGTACGCCACTGTGAATTCTAAATCATTTGTCGAATGGTCGTTTTACAATTCCCTAGGAACTCATGAAGCGCCAGAGGGGTCATCTCTGCCCAAAAACAAAGTAACATCAAGTTAAAATCGACTCCGAAGAAACTGCAATGTCGACGAGAAAACCTCGAATCTTGAATTTCCAAGAAGAAGAAAAATTCTGATGATCCCTCTGTTTCTGTTTCTCTGTCTCTCTGCATCTCTCTCTCTCTCTCTCTCTCTCTCTCTCTCTCTCTCTCTCTCTCTCTCTCTCTCTGTCTGATTTGAAAGGAGTCCACGCTTTTAAGATAGAAATTACACGTAAATGAGGTTAACAGCCAATGACTGCAGTTGCGTCTCTCTCTCTCTCTCTCTCTCTCTCTCTCTCTCTCTCTCTCTCTCTCTCTCTTTGTTCCTGGTTCTGTCTGTCTCCCTCTCTGTCTCTGTCTCTTTCTCTTTGTTCCTGGTTCTGTCTGTCTCCCTCTCTGTCTCTGTCTCTTTCTCTTTGTTTCTGGTTCTGTCTGTTTGTCTCTGTCTGTCTCTTTCTCCTCTCTGTCTCTCCCCCTCTCTCCAGCTCTCTTCCCCTCTTTCCCTCTATCTCTCTGCATGTCTCTGTGTCTGTGTCTGTCTCTTTGTTTCTGTTTCTTTCTTTCTCTGTCTCTGTCTCTGTATCTGCATATTTCTTTCTTTCTCTCTCTACCCACCCGTCTCTCTGTCTCTCTGTCTCTCTGTCTCTCTGTCTCTCTGTCTCTCTGTCTCTCTCTCTCTCTCTCTCTCTCTCTCTCTCTCTCTCTCTCTCTCTCTCTGCCTCTCTCTGTCTCTTCGGCGTACGTCTATAGATTCAGACCGAATCTGTTCTGCCACAACGCGTCTGAGACTCGCTCTACGTCGATCTCTGAAGATCCAAACACCACAGGGTAATAGGTAATAGAACAAATTCTACGAAAACATATAAACTATAGCGGCTCCCCATTTACACGAATAAATAGCTTTCCGGCGACAGTCAGTCCGTGGCTTGGACCAGCGTCCTTCACTGGAATGCTCGGTTCCGTCGACAAAGAAGCAATCTCAACGATTCCTGATTGAAGCTTAAAAGAGGGAAAGAATCATTCGTCTTAATCTGAGACTGATTGAAACAGTGGCGCAGCCAGGATTCCGGAATGGGGGACACACTCGATGTTTTCAAGCGACAAGATTCTTGACGAGAGCAAAAAACACTTTCTTTTGCTCATTTTTGGCATTCTCGTGGTGCTACCCCCGAGATATGCCCCCCACAAATCCCACGCATAGTCGAGCCCGAATAGGGGGACTAGGCCCCCGTGATTTCCCCCGTGGATACGCCAATGGATTGAACCGTTACCAAGCGTTAACACCCACCTAGCGTTATATTTTGAACATATAATATAATACATTTAATACATATACATAATACATAACAATATGATATGATATATGATATGGTATAATATGATATGATATAATAATGTATTGATATCTTGTATGTTCGCCATGGACGCCCGCACATTAGGGCAAGACGGGGCACTTGCCCTCTTGGAAAATGCAGAATGCCAATATAGTTTCACGGGAAATATGAAAATCGTGACCATTACGTTTTGCCCCTGGAAAAATTTCTGCGGGCGCCCATGAATGACGTTCACGCATTGTGAATCAGTGACTTGGACGTAAATTAGTAGGAAATTCTGGTTAAATGACACTTCAGCAATAATAATGTATTAATAGTAAAAAAATAATAGCAGGGTTTAGAGTGGTCCAGTAGGATCTGCCCTATGTGAGAACCACAATATTATTGTATCGGAATTGTTTTGTAGAGGAACCACAGTTACAGAATTGAATTATTATCACTGGTTTTCTCCACGTCATGTCTACAAAACTTTCTGGTTATAATTATTAATGGTATTATTATTATTATTATTATTATTATTATTATTATTATTATTATTTAATGCGAAAACATTTCGGAACTCTTTTGCCAAACGCTTAAGAACTGTGGCCATAACGTTATAACATCGGATGGTTATTATTATTATTATTAATATTATTATTACTGTTGTTGTTGTTGTTGTTGTTGTTGTAGAAAACATTTCAAAGTGTGTGATACATTGGATGTATGCGCCGTGAGAATGAGAGATTGAAAAAGCAGAAATCGAAATGAAAATCTCAGCACACTGAGATGATCCAGAAGTAGTAGTAGTAGTAGTAGTAGTAGTAGTAGTAGTAGTAGTAGTAGTAGTAGTAGTAGTAGTAGTAGTAGTAGTAGTAGTAGTAGTAGTAGTAGTAGTAGTAGACTTCTTTAGGGCCATTGTAGTAGTACAGTAAGGGCATCGTGTTCATTTGCCATTAGTGCTTTTTAATACGAAATGTTGCAGTGAAACTGTTGCTTTGAAGGTCACAACGCAATCCAGAATAGTTAGTTAACTAAGTGCGACGTATTGTGTCGCCATAATTGCGGTGAGCATAGGGCGTAGTCTATGAAGTGCGGTTAACACACGTTAATACTATTTATGATGCGCCATATAATTATCCTGGGCAGACTACTACGTAAATAAGCGCAATGTCTTATTTTGTATGCAGCGATGTCCATTGTCCATCTCTTGCATAACGCATATCATCCGGACAAACGCCAGAAAAGCATTATACTGTCGTCTGACAAACTGAATGCGGTTGGTCGTCTTAGCAGTTACACACCTGATGATGATGATGATGATG
>CM030855.1:13274593-13424593 GCA_018105865.1 Metaphire vulgaris
AGTAGAGTAGTAGTAGTAGTAGTAGTAGGAGGAGGAGTAGTAGTAGTAGTAGTAGGAGGAGTAGTAGTAGTAGTAGTAGTAGTAGTAGTAGTAGCAGTCTAGCAGTCGTAGTAGTAGTAGTAGTAGTAGTAGTAGTAGTAGTAATAGTAGCAGTCTAGCAGTCGTAGTAGTAGTAGTAGTAGTAGTAGTAGTAGTAGTAGTAGTAGTAGTAGTAGTAGTAGTAGTAGTACTAGTAGTGTCGCAGTAGTTCAAATACGGTGTGATGTTTGTGCATTGTACGGAAGAAAACATGATTCCTGGCAGTGGCGTAGCCAGGATTTTCCGAAGATGGGGTGGCTACGACCAAGCATTCCCGACTTCGAAAATCCAGCAGAAGAAGGTTGTCACCTATTATTTTGCTTGGCAAAGCCAGTTATAATATAGCTATATGACTATGAGCCTCCGGACAACCTATACAACTATATTCATACCTTTTTATGCTTTTTTTTCTTTTTGCTACCTTAAACCAGATTTTGGCGCCCCTCAACCAACAGAATATTAATGCGCATTAAAAAATTTGGTCGGCCAACCATGGGGTGGGGTTAACCCCCAAACTTCGCCCCCCTTGGCTACGCCACTGGTTCATGGAGTGCGGAACAGGGGCAAAAAGAAACACGCACAGCGGCCCAGACATGGTGTTTTTTCAGGAAAGTAGGAGTTTCACCAGAATGGTCTACCGTCTCCATCAGCTGTCATTCTTTTGGTGGATCGATGCCTGGGATTGATTTATTTTATTCCCTCGAGAGATCGATCCGAAGATCGTAAATCGTGATCTGGTGAATCTTGGCCGAGTTTTTCTTCATCGCCGAGTGAATAGTTGTACACGGATCGAACGGTCAGTACCCCCGCCTCGCCCCGACCCGCTCCGCCCCGCCCCGCCCCGCCTCGCCCGCCCCGCCCCGCTCCCCGTCCTCCGTGCCCTCGTCCGCTGTATTCGCACGGGGACGATGTGCGGAGGAGGACTCTGAGACGGTAACTGTCCGCCGCAGATAGCAGCAGGGGTCAACTGGAAATTGACAGATTTAATGCTCGAAAAGACTTGGATTCAATGTATAAGCGAAACGTCTTCCGCGCGACCATGAAAGAAAACCAGTCACGCCATCTGTCAATCGACGCAATTCCTAAATTCTCACTACACCCGCATCATCGCCACGTTTCAGTTTTCCATTTTCAAAAGAATCAATTGAGAAGAAGTGGAAATATTCCCAGCACAAAATCCCTCCCCCCCACCCCCCAAGTAGAAGAACTTGTGGACGGTCACAATCTTTAGGGAATTCTCTCTCGCTCTCGAATTTTGCCAAGTGGGATCTAAATTCCCGTCCATTGGGTAACTGGGTATTTGCCTATTTTACGTTTTTATGGTATTTTAAGCTTTTATGCAGAAATACAATAATCTTCAATACAATATTTTCTGACGCGGTTTTGGGGATCAACCCCCTCCCTTGGTTGGCGCTGCCGACCACAAAAGATTTTAAGCCAAAGATGAAAGGTGACGACGTTTTTTTTGCTTGTCGACATCTAACAGGACAAATCTAGAAGGAAAGACAGGATGACGAAACCAAAACCAAACCTCCCCCTTCCGGAAATCCTGGCTACGCCACTGATTCTCTACTTGGGAAAAACTGGACAACAGTATTCAACAGAGCTGCGTCAACTCTTTTGCGTGGCGCTATATCTTTTATTTAACGAGAACAGATTCGTATTTTGCGAATTCAATCACTGCGCTAATCTTTAGAGGCGCTTAAGCTGTCAACCTCCTCCGTCAAGGAAAAGCCTGATATAGTGAATGTAATAAGATAAGGGAAACTGCTCTGCTTTGCTCCGCGATCGGCCTTTTCTTATCCGAGAGGTCGAATATTATGGAAAATGCGAGCAGCGAGCGGATTGCATGAATTATACATTACCGTATCAGTCGCATAAAGCGTTTAGAACTACGTTGACGCGGCCGAAGATAAATGCCGACGAAGTGTCTTAGAACGGAAGGGGGCGCTCGTCGTTGATACAACAGGTCGTTGGAGAAGACCGCTCTCTCTCCTCCTCCTCCTCCTCCTCCTCCTCTGCAATGGCGGGCGAATGGAGGACTGCCGTTGGATGTGGAAGATTGGCACAACGGACATTCGCTGTCCAATTATGATGATGATGATGATGATGATGATGATGATGATGATGATAAAGATGAAGATAAAGATGATGATGATGATGATGATGATGATGGTGATGATGATGATGATGATGATGATAAAGATGAAGATAAAGATGAAGAAGAAAATGACGATGATGACAATAATAATTACAGAGCAAGTAATAATAATATCCGTATGATAATTTTGCGTGACCCTAACACTGCAATTCATCAGCATCATCATAATCAAATGTTGTCATCCTCATCATCAGCATCACCATCGTCGTCGTCATCATCATCACCATCATCATAATCACCATCATCGTCATCATCATCAGCAGCAGCAGCAGTATCATCGTCGTCAGCGTCATCATCGTTATCAGCATTATTGCTGCTGCTGAGTTTTTATTATCTGAATTCGATGAGTGAAATAAGATAGATGACAGGTAGACAACGCTAGAGGGCGGTGGTTAAAATGAGGAGCGGGGTTAAGTTGCGAGGTAAAACGCGCAAAGCTGTATTTTTATTGAATGGTTCATTAAGCACGTGGTCAATACTATTGATTAGTTAAATAGACGTAGTTATACAATATACATACTGAAATGTGCAATCAGTTGGAACATTCTGTATAGTATGAATTTAAAGAGATGAAATAGATTTCAGTTCAGTTGAGGTATATGAATTAAGGCCGTTTACCTCGTGTTGCCGAGTGGGAATCCTTGTCGCTGTCGCTCGGGTTCGACTCTCTGCGCGAAGCCACCGGACCCCAGACCGGAAACTGTCTCTGTTCCTTCTGGGGCAACGTAGGTCGCCTGTACGTCGCCGTCTGAGCAGCGTCGTCATCCATGACGTCAGCCGGTGGTTTCGTGGCAGACGACGACGCCGCCACCTGTTTGGCTCCGGGACCGACAGTTGTCGACGTCACGGCAACAAGGACTTCGACGGCGACAGAGATCCGGAAAATCCAGGAGACAGGAACGCATCCGGAATTCCGGTTCGATCTTTGGCGCATCGGTGGTAAGATTTGCACAACGGAGTAGTAGACGGACTTTAGAGATTCGAACCGTCCTTTGAAAGTTGGCACCAAATTGCATCCGTATAATAGGATGAGACGATCCTTGGGTACTGATGATGAAAATTCACTGGATTCTCCGATTTAGCTTTGACGCCAGTTGAAGATATCGACTCAAATTTCATGATAAAAATCGTGAAAAGTTATTCAATAACTTCCCGAAATAATAAGTGTGGCGTTTGCTCTCTCTCTCTCTCTCTCTCTCTCTCTCTCTCTCTCTCTCTCTCTCTCTCTCTCTCTCTCTCCCCTCCATTAAGAATAGAATCGTAGACGACATCCTCTCCTGCGACATTCCGAGCCGCCGTGTCCTTTTTAAGGCGCTGTTGAGTCGAAGACGGCGCACAGACTAACGAGATTTCTTCGGGAAATATTGCCGTAAGTTATCGTTCCCAGATCGTTCACTCTTACGGTTGATAGCCGCAGGAACAGACTGTTTCCAGCCGTCCGGAGCATCACTTCAGCGCCGATAATTTACTCCAGAGACAGACAGAGACAGACAGAGAGACGGCGGTCGGCCGAGCGTGCGCGAGAACAAGTGATGCAATGATGCATAGTGTTGAGCGCAGAGACAACAATTAATTAATACCAGAGGCAAACAGCGGCGGCTCAGAGGAAGGATAAGATAACGCTGGACCGTTATACGAACCGTTATCCAAACATCCATCCAATAGCATAACGCTAATAGACTCTTGTGAGTTTTAATCTGTGACCAATTTGGCGAAACATTTTATCGTCTTCTATATCGTAATAATTAATAATTATTATTAATTGTCTGTCTGTCCTGAATAAGGACTAAAATATGAAAGGTTATACAAGACGATAAGTTGCTTTTTAAGAATAAATGCGTTTATACTACTGTTACTGCTGCTGCTACTACTACTACTACTACTACTGCTACTACTACTACTACTACTACTGCTACTGCTACTGCTGCTACTGCTGCTGCTACTGCTGCTGCTGCTGCTGCTGCTGCTGCTGCTGCTGCTGCTGCTGCTGCTGCTGCTGCTGCTGCTGCTGCTGCTGCTGCTGCTGCTGCTGCTGCTGCTGCTGCTGCTGCTGCTGCTGCCACTGCTGCTGCTGCTGCTGCTGCTGCTGCTGCTGCTGCTGCTGCTGCTGCTGCTGCTGCCACCACTGCTGCTGCCACTGCCACCACCACCACCACCACTGCCACCACTGCTGCTGCTGCTGCTGCTGCCACCACCCTGCTGCTGCTGCTGCCACCTGCTGCTGCTGCTGCCACTGCTGCACCTGCTGCTGCTGCCACCTGCTGCTGCTGCTGCTGCTGCTGCCACTGCTGCTGCTGCTGCCGCCACTGCTGCTGCCGCTGCTACTGCTACTACTGCTACTGCTGCTGCTACTGTTACTGCTGGTAGTAGTAATAGTAGTAGTAGTAGAAGTACTACTACTACTGCTGCTACTATTGAGCAGTACTAATATTAGTAGTTTTGTGTTTGTATTTTGCTTTGCACTGAACGTTATTTAGAAGATTCGCAAAGAAAAGAGAAGCAACAACTGTCGAGTGGGCATCCTTCGTTCTTACTCTTCCGAATAACTTTCATCGTCGGTGGCGTCACTGGTCAATAGTTTTCTCGCAAAAGGCGCTACACAAGGGTTTATTACGTCATCGTTCTCGCGGTCTCCGAGGCAACGTTAATTAAGTTTGATATCTGTGCTTCGAGAAGACGACCTCTGCATTCGAGCCGTTATTTGGACCGGCATACAGGACACGGCCACCGCCACTAGAAGCCCCGTGCACTGTCTGTATTTATTTCCCGAGTTTCGAGCTTTGTAAGCGTCCAACTGTCTCCACTCCATCTGGCGAGAAGTAACTGTCCACTGCCCGACTGACGGAGCAATCGATAACGCAATTAACTGCATTTATTGTCGAGAACATCAAACGTTAAGTTACTTCGCTGGCAATTTCGCGCAGACAGTGTAGCCTATAAATGCAATGAACGCCGGTGCACCGTGCAGCATATGTCAAGATGCGTGGCATGAACCAGGGTCGAAGCGGTCGACATCTTGACCAGTTTAGATGAAGGAACTGCCCCCCTCCCTCCCTCCCTCCCTCCATACATCAAAACCCCGACCACACACGTAGCTTTGAAGAACTCTAGGACACATCGTCGTCGGTTTTAATTGCCTAATAATCTCTACATAAAATTTCCACAGAACCGAACGAATTTAAGAACTACTACTACTACTACTACTACTACTACTACTACTACTACTACTACTACTACTACTACTACTACTACTACTACTACTACTACTACTACTACTACTACTACTAATTTAAGAACTACTACTAAACTAACCTAATATCTAAACTACTACTACTACTACTACTACTACTACTACTACTACTACTACTACTACTACTACTACTACTACTACTACAGTGCACTACTACTACTACTACTACTACTACTACTACTACTACTACTACTACTACTACTACTACTACTACTACTACGAATTACCTAAAGTATTTGTCTGTCTTTTAGCGCAATGTGGACATCAACAACAACAATATAATACATGTAGTATTGCTGATGGATGAATTTCCATTCCAATTGCTTCCTATTCATGATCGCTAGCCCGGGGAAGCACCGGGAATCCGCCGAGGACTCTGCAGTGCGAAGGAGAGAGTGCAACTGCGAACGAAGGGTTGCCGTAAAGCTGTTTGGACCGAAGCCGTTTCACTCGGTGCGAAGACCGTGCGCTGAATACGGAAGTCCAGGCTATTTCCCAGGAATTTGCGTTCGGGGATGGGGGGTGAGCGTGTCCCATAATTGCAGTTGGTATAAATGTCTAGTGTTTCATTTAGACTCATTGGACAGACACAGGGGGAATAGAAATGGGCGAGAGGGGTGGGTGATGGCGGGGATTCGATGCTTGGCCCTCGGGATAAAAGGAAAATACAAGTCAAAAATATGCTTTCCGTTGTCATCTCTTCTGTTTTTATATACGGTCCATTCTAATTTTTGTGGGGTCAGTTACAGTTGTACAAGTTTCATTTTTCAGAGGCGAATCTGCCCTTTAGAATTTTAAATGATTAGTTTTAACATCAGTCTGTTTTGGCGATAACCAACATCACCTCTGGAAAGGGATGTGGGGTCAGAGGTGTGTCTGTCACAAACCGGAGGTGTAACCCCCCACTGGAGAGTGTAGGAAAATCTCTGCGGGTCAGAGCAGGACATGGGCGTATTTAGAAAGGCTTAAAGGGGTAAGCTGAAATTTAAGAAGTTCGAAAAATAACTTTTATTCTATGTTCTGCAATAGTCTAACATACAGTTTAAGTTTATTGAAATTGCTGTAGTTTCGCTTAATTACCTCAATTTTTTACTCCATAATTATTGTTTAACAGACGAAAGCTGATTGCAATTTGTAACGACGCAGTAACGAAACATTTATTAATTAATTATGGAGCGCATATTTTCTTAAAGTTTCCTTTACTTTACTACATTTTTACTAATTGCACAAATTAAGTTATGAAGCAAATATCCCCTCTAAAACAAAGTTTAAAATAGTTTGCGGTGCAACCTAAGGGAAGGACCAAAGACCAAAGGGGTACTCTATGGATCAGAAGCATATCCCCTAAATACGCCACTGGAGCAGGACATTGTTGGACCTTTTGTACCATCGATTGATACCCTTGAGTATTAGAAATGGTGCTATAGAAGTGCATAATTATTATTATTATTATTATTATTATTATTATTATTATTATTATTATTATTATTATTGTTTTGACGCGCAAAACCTTTTCTTAAAATTTTGCAGATAAGACATCAATTAATTATTAACCTATCCGGAGATGCGACCCGACCTTGGACATCTAAAACTAAGTAAATTAGTTCCAATGGGTTGTATGGTTTAATTGCAATATTAGATAATTTAATAATAATAATAATAATAATAATAATAATAATAATAATAATAATAATAATAAGGTTTAAAGTGGTTCCGGAGGGTTTGCCCTGTGTGAGAACCACTGACAAACTTCCTGAACCACTTTAACCTTTATTATTATTATTATTATTATTATTATTATTATTATTATTATTATTATTATTATTATTATTTAATATTGCAGTTAAATCATACAATATTGATTGATTAAAAAAATATTAAAACGCAAGAAATCGCTTGCGTTAATCTAACTCATCCCTGAACCTAGGTCTCTAACCTTTGAAATGCTTTTGCATGGCTGATGTACAGTATTTATTCCAGAGGCGTAGTGACGGGGGTATATATCGGTATATATATAACCCCAAATCAGTCTACCTCAAAGTTTTTTATGTGATTTACATGTGGTTATAATGTGGTTTATATGGTTTATGTGGTTTATAGTTAAGATTTATACCCACCCAAAATATTTATGCCCTCCCAAATCAAATTCCTGGCTACGCCCCTGATTTATTCAGCTACAGATGTTGCCTGGTGGTACTTTGGTTGTGTCTTGACGATTGGCAAGCAATTACGTAAAGTGCTTAATGAAATTATTTAGGATCTAGAGCTGATCTCTCGAACTAATGCTTCTACTAAACACCGAAGGTTTAAAGTGATTTTCGCCATTGCGATTTCCTTGGAAGCCTCAGAGATGACAGCCCATAAACAACAAGGGTGTCCCAGCGCGAACTCCAATATGGATGACTCTTTACTCTTTAGCTAGAGAAGACTTCTTGCACTTTGACCTGCTAGATTTCTCTGCGATTCTGTAATGGATTTTAAAGTGATTTATGTGTTTTGGTGCTATTAGTTCACCCCACTGCATTTTTGAAACCACGCGTGCATCTTTTGCAATAACATCATGCTTTATTTAAAGTCCGTATAATAGTATTAATCAACCGACATTTTATTCATTCAGTTTCGATTTGAGGGTCGGAACTGTTTTCAAGAGATTTTTTAGAGTCATCATCATCATCATCATCATCATCATTATCATCATCATCATCATCCAGCTCCATGGGTGCTGTACCCGTAGGTGTCGACAGCCTGATTCACAATTTGAATTTTTTCTTGTTTTAGATTAACTAATTTTAAAATAAGAGATTAAAGCACTGGCGCAATCGCGGGGGGACAGGCCCCCGGGCTGCGACCGGTCGTCAGATTTGTGCAAAAAAGTTGAGTTGAGTTTTGTGGGTCTTTGGGGAGGGAGGTATGAGAATGCGAGAATGAACGAGAAATGTTCAAAGCAGCGCTGGAGATTGACACGACGTTTTTTTGCTCGTCAACCTTTTTCAAACTAAACACCTGAAATGTCGATGTGCCACACCCCCCCCATATTTCGGATTCCTGGCTACGCCACGACATTAAAGATTACAACGAGTACTAAGTGAAGCAGATTCCGTGAGTTTTTTTTATATTTGCGAAAGACGTCTTAGAAATGAAAAAAACTGTGGTTATCGAGGGATTTTGAAAAGTATTACAGAATAATTTTATTCTTCCGTTGTTTCATCTTCTCGAATTTTCCATAAATTGAATTTGACATTTTATGATTCCTAAACGATCATCGCCCGTCATGGATTAAGAACTTAAGATCTGGTCTGCGTCAAGTTTATCAGCTTACATGACAAAGGTCAAGCAAGGTCAGACGGTCTGATCCGGTGCTCATTGGCTACCAACCGCACTGGAGCGGCTATAGTAAAACATAAATATAATAACTATTGGGCTATAGTAAAACATAAATATAATAACTGTTGCGCTATAGTAAAACATAAAAATATAATAACTGTTGTGCTATAATAATAACTGTTGTGCTATAGTAAAACATAAATATAATAACTGTTGCGCTATAGTAAAACATAAATATAATAACTCCTGGGCTATAGTAAAACATAAATATAATAACTCCTGGGCTATAGTAAAACATAAATATAATAACTCTTGGGCTATAGTAAAACATAAATATAATAACTGTTGTGCTATAGTAAAACAAATGAAATAACTGTTGTGCTATAATAATAACTGTTGTGCTATAGTAAAACATAAATATAATAACTGTTGCGCTATAGTAAAACATAAATATAATAACTGTTGCGCTATAGTAAAACATAAAAATATAATAACTGTTGTGCTATAATAATAACTGTTGTGCTATAGTAAAACATAAATATAATAACTGTTGCGCTATAGTAAAACATAAATATAATAACTCCTGGGCTATAGTAAAACATAAATATAATAACTCTTGGGCTATAGTAAAACATAAATATAATAACTGTTGTGCTATAGTAAAACAAATGAAATAACTGTTGTGCTATAATAATAACTGTTGTGCTATAGTAAAACATAAATATAATAACTGTTGCGCTATAGTAAAACATAAATATAATAACTTTGGTGCTATAGTAAAACATAAATATAATAACTGTTGGGCTATAGTAAAACATAAATATAATAACTGTTGCGCTATAGTAAAACATAAATATAATAACTTTGGTGCTATAGTAAAACATAAATATAATAACTTTTGTGCTATAGTAAAACATAAATATAATAACTGTTGTGCTATAGTAAAACATAAATATAATAACTTTTGTGCTATAGTAAAACATAAATATAATAACTGTTGGGCTATAGTAAAACATAAATATAATAACTGTTGGGCTATAGTAAAACATAAATATAGGCTAACTGTTGCGCTATAGTAAAACATAAATATAATAACTTTTGTGCTATAGTAAAACATAAATATAATGACTGCTGTCGCCTATCGGTCGCCAGATATTCAATTGACCTTCGCTCTGGGACAGAGATCCATTAACCCATTGACGCTCAGCGAGATCCAAACGCTGAAAGGTTTTCATAATATTCTAAATTAAAAGTCATTTTTGGAACTCTCCTCTGTTTCACGACTTCAAATTACTTATGCATGAATGAGTATCGTTTCACTGCAACAGAACCGCGAAATTCACTGCTGGCTATTATTAAACGACAATTTATATAGCGCCATCTGCCTGGCGAAGGCCATAGTCAAGAGTGCTTTACAGCAGTGCTTTCCAGACTTTTTCCAGCCACATCACACTATCCAAGAAACATACATTCAACGGCACACTGCAGCCAAAAAATGCATACATTTCGTTTTTGGATGATGCATTTGTATAGGTCTACTATAGTACTGTATAATATTATTATACTCTAGTCCAGTATACATTATAATATTGACAACCGTTCTTCAGAGGTAGACTACATATTTTCTTTGCAATTTGTGTCACTGTTTCATGCCTAACTTCATTGAAGAGATACAAATAAAGTTATAATTATTAACAATCAATACGACGCCATTATTATTTAACTATTCTCCAACATTTTGTCACGGCACACTTCTACCGTTGCTGCGGAACAGTTGTGTGCCGCGGCACACAGGTTGGAAAGCACTGCTTTACAGAGACATCTGGCATTAGATTTCAAATAGGTGCATTTTTAGTTTCTGTGCAAACCTATCTTGGGTGGTCTTCTTGGTTATTTCCTCGGGGAGGACGTTCCAAAGTATAGAATTCCCCCTAGAGACAGATCTGTCCCTAAATTTAGCCGTCTTGGAAGGAAGAGGACAGCTTTTAAAGACGGTTTGATGGTTACTATGGCTACCAATTGGCTGTAGGAATCGAACTCTGTCGCTGACTGGTGATTAAGACACCACATAGAATTCATCCATGTTAGTCAACCTGTTGCAAAAAGCTTGTTTAATCTAGTGCTAATTTCTTGAACGTGAAGTGTATTTGAAATTTCACGATAAAATATCTTTCAGGCATTAATGGGTTAATGCAATCGACTGGATTTCTCTTGAGTCCATGAAAGGAGGAAAGCTCTTGTGTGTTTGGGTCTTGAGTCTCTGTCCTGCCTCTGTTTGTACGTTCGCCTGTGTATCGGCATACAACGCTTAATTCTGGTTAATGGAAACACAGCTTCGTTCTGTTCGCACAACAGCTGAGCGCTGAAATAAATCTCTACTCAGCATCTCTCTCTCTCTCTCTCTCTCTCTCTCTCTCTCTCTCTCTCTCTCTCTCTCTCTCTCTCGTATCCAAATAGATAAAAGTCTCTCTAGCAAACGATATATATATATATATAAACTTATACATATACATACATTCGCTTTGTAGTGATTCAGCGCTATTGCTTTTCGAGGAACTTTACAGGCCTCGAACCGGACGAGAATTTGCTCACAAAATTTCTTAATCCCGTATTGTCCAACCTTTTGACACCACGGGCCTTTGAAAATTTTTCTTGAAGCCGAGAGCCGCAGGGTTAGTCTTAGAGTTAGACAGACGAAAAGCAGCGACTATAACAATTATTGAAAATAATTTGTCTTATTTAAAATTTAGCATGTAACTTCTTCTTCTTCTTCTTCTTCTTCTTCTTCTTTTACTACTACTACTACTACTACTACTACTACTACTACTACTACTACTACTACTACTACTACTACTACTACTACTACTACTACTACTACTACTACTACTACTACTACTACTTCGGGTGTCTTGTATTTCTATGTTGACGACAATACAATATGTAACAATGTTACAGTTTGTAACAATGATACGGTATATTAGGCCTACTCCAGTGCTCCTGCGTATAGCAATTAATGTTCATGCACGTTTTTAGCGAGATATTTAGTGAGAGTGGAAAACAGCAAGACAGAAGATTCGACGCATGAATGGAAGGCTGGCTGGCTGTATGAATGGATGGATGGATGAATGTATGGAATGATGAATGGATAGATGGATGGATGGATGGATGATGCACTCTTTAGCTGTTCAGCAGCACAGTTATCGTTTGTGATAGGTTGTCTTTGCCGACCAACAGATAGACAATTTAACGAGGATATTTTATGAGATTTTCTTTATAAGACCTGCTAAGCGTCCTGTCACATCCGAAACTCCGGTTCCACTTAAACGGGACGTGATTAAAGTCTGTCACGCCCTGAATGGATGACAGCAATGAATCACTCCAGCGCCGATTAAGGCTTGTGCAAACCACGTGAATTCTGTCACGTACGTGGCAAATGGGGAATTATAGGGTTACAATCTTCAGACAAATTAATTAACGTCCAAAAATATTTCGTTAATAATACGGAATAAGTCGTTTAATGAATAATATTCCAAGCTGACAAGCGTTCAATACTTGAAGCCACACTTACGCTATGTTATGTAGCGGATCATGTGACAAGTTGTTCTTTAAGAGATCCAGAGAATGACTTATCCCTATAGAAGAAGACCGTGGAATTGTAGAGTCGGGTGTCAGAACAATTTGTTCGCGTGACACTTTGAGAGCACAAGAGAAACGCTTTTGTCGCCGTTGCCCATTGCTATGGGATGGAAAATTATCACTTCTCTGTCTTCGTCTTTGTCATTGTATTCTTCCTATTCTTACTTTCTATTCTTCTTCATCTCCTTTTTCCTCATCCTCATCACCTTCTTCATCTTCTTCTTCTTCTTCTTCTTCTTCTTCTTCTTCTTCTTCTTTTTCTTCTGCCTTCTTCTGCGGATACGGTAGCCTTGAAAGGTAGTCATTTAATTTGTCAAGACATCTTCGTAGTAGTAGGCGAAGATGCTTTCTAGTAGTAGTAGTAGTAGTAGTAGTAGTAGTAGTAGTAGTAGTAGTAGTAGTAGTAGCAGTAGTAGTAGTAGTAGTAGTAGTAGTAGTAGTAGTAGTAGTAGTAGTAGTAGTAGTAGTAGTAGTAGTAGTACAGTAGTGGTGGTGGTGGTGGTGGTGACAACTGATTAGCGGATTAACCCGCGGAGTAAACAGGTGCATTGCATGAAAACACTGGCCACGTATCATGTAATCTGCACCAGTCGCCTGGTTGAGGGCCTTGGAAACTGAGATCAGCGCCGCCCTAGGAGCCTTGAGAGCTCGGGAAGGAATTGACTTACTTTACTAGTCAAGAAGTTACTTTAAAATATCGTTGAACAATCGCAGTCATTTGTTTCATGATTCAATTCATTATACTTTACTTTTATACATAGTTGAAGGAATTGAAATCCAGAGAAGAGTCGTGCAACAATTGAAGATAGTCTGACATCGGCCAATAACAGAAACATTGCTCGACTATGGAACCAGGATTTAATCTAGGCCGTTTCTGGAGGGGGTTTGCCCTACCCCCGGAAATTTCAAATTCTCCCCGGAAATGTTGGCATACTAGGCTACATCAAGAAATCAACAAACAGGAGCCCCCTGGCTGACTTTCCCCGGCTTTGTCAGTCCCCCCACGGAGTCCAGAAGTCAAGATTAAACACTGTATGGAACTATTGGCAGTGGTTGCGTTAAAGACAAACAGTGGATTGTTGCTAGCGCAGTAAGCCTTATGTGACCGAAATGGCCTCTGTTTAAAAGACGTCGAATTGAAATAAGCGATAAAGGCAATACTTTCGAATATTGGTGTCCTGGAATTTTGAAGCGGAAATCTTGTATGGTTGGTGAAAAGGTTATAATTATAATAATGTCTGCAGCTGTTCGCATCTTTCCGTCGTGTTCGTCTTATTGTAACTCGAAAAATGAAAAAAAACATATTGTAGGTCTAATTCCACACAGGTTTATTTTATTTTAGTGTTGAAATTCCCAAATTCGAGGAAGACTGTTCATTAAAACCAAAATTAAACTACGCCTTGTTTAAGTTATTTTAATTTAAATTCAACCGAGTTTATAAATAGGCCTATAGCCCTATATTGAACATTATGTCTTTTATAAAGACACGTTCCTTAGTTTTCTTTTGAATTCTCATTTCTTTCGCCCATTATCCTCCTACAACAGAGTCACAACAATAAGCCAGTGGCGTAACGTGGAGGGGCGGGGGGGGGCACTTTGTTGACTGCCCCCCGGGCCCCGGGCGGAGGGGGGGCCCCAAAGAGGGGTCTAAGCTAGGGTTAGGTTAGGGTTAACCCTAACTTCCTTAACCCTAACCATAGAAGTAAACGTGCTGACGACCTTTTTTTTGCTCGTCAGGGTAAAAAAGGAGGCGATGACCTTTTTTTTTGCTCGTCAGCCCGAAACTTTGAAAATTTGGGGCCCCCATGACAAAGATGCCCCCGGGCCCCCAAAAGTCACGTTACGCCACTGCAATAAGCATACGAAAGTTTTGCGAAGAATTAATAAATATGGTGTCTATGGGAGTTTTTTCGTAATCATTTTCCACTCCTTGAAATTTTCAAGCGTGTTAACTACACTTTTTTGCTCTGTTGCAAACAATCAAAATACCAGTTATAATTATTCTGGGCAGCTGTGCGGAATTTGAAAGGGAAAATATCATCTAACTCATGCTGGTCGACGTTACCGACAGATCGCTAGAGTTCTTATTTACCAATGCTATGTAAGCATCTAGATATATGTCAAATTTCTTGGCATATTAGTTACGATGGCATCTACTTATTCTAACTAAGCGTTCATATCGCAGAAGTCGACAGATTAATTATTCTATGGCAGATGGTCGTTTAATTAGTTCCGATTTAGAAAGAAACTTTACATTTTCGTATACGATTCGAATATTCGTCGTCAAATCTATACTGTATTTCAAGAAGTGGAGCGACTTACGTGCAACACAGTTGCAATAACAGACATACGAAATGTCAGCGTTATCCGATATCAGCGTTTTCCCAAGTCAGGTCTAACCGGGCCAAAAGCATAATCTTCATCACTGAAATTCAAATCATAATGTATAAATAAAACTCCAGTTTTTGTTTTAGAATCAGTCCTTCCAAGGTGTGTTTTGGCTTGATTTGCAGAAATCACCTCTTGATTTGTTCTCCTGGCTGTCCATGAGATCCTCGGCATTTTTCTCCAGCACCATGCTTCGAATGCATTAATTCGCCTGAGATCTCTTTTCCGAAGTGTCCAGTTCTCTGAGAGCCATACATCATTATAGGAAGTACCATTGTTCGCACGATGTAAGCTTTTGTCTCCTTTTTGATGTCCCTGCTTTTCCATATTTTTCCAAGTCTTGTCATAGCACTCTTACCCAGTTATAAGCGTCGTTTTATGCCTAGTTCAGCATCCTCCATTACAATTTATATTCGCTTCTATAGCTATGTGATATCGGTGACCACTTCCATCTCCTGTCCATCCAGTACCCAGTTATTATTCTGTCCCGATGCCATTATTTTGGTCTTTTTAATATTTCATTGTAAACCTGCTTTAGCGCTCTCTTCTTTTACTCTTGTCAGTATCTGTCTCATGTCACTCTCGCTATCTGCCAACAACGTCGTATCATCCACATATCCTAGATTGTTTATGATGATTAGATTATGATTAATCCAGCAACTGTGATCGATTGGGCTATTATAGCCTTGTGTATGGTGGTGTCTAAGCTAAGGTTAAATGCACACTTAGGTTTTGATTAGGTCTAAATTTAGTGATCCTTGCTCGTAGCAGTAGACCACTTGAAGCAGAGAAGTGACCGCAACGAAGATCATCAGCCAGCGGATTGCAAGGACTACTTTTCCCATTGTAGATTAATACTATTCACCCGGACCGATTGAGTTGTCTGCACTGAACGCGAAAGACTCTTTGCGCAGCAAAAAGCCACAGCGATTTTATATCAGAGTTAGACTACAAGCGGTTCAGTACACGTACGGTGTCTCCATTGGCTCCGGCCAATCACGTCAACCCTCCCGTTAAGCATTAATTTTAGTTAGACGTAAAACCCCACTATGCTTTGGGCATCAACCAGGTGAGCTTAGGCAGGCAGGCGGCGGCACTGGATCATATAGATTCAACAACAGTGGTTCTCACACAGGGCAATCCCTACTGAACCTCTTTAAACCTTGTTATATTATATTATTCCTGCTCATGAATCCAATGCAAGGGTTGAACTGCAGCCAAAGTTTTTGCCTTCCAGGGGATACAGTGATTGGCCGGAGCCAGTATAGGGACCGTTCTGCACTGAAGCGCTTGTATCATAGTTACATCGATAACTGCTCTCCCATGCAAACGCTTATCTGCGAATTTGAAAATTAATCCGGCAAGATTTGAATTTCAAATCGACTGAAGCGTCGATCTAAAGCGAACGTTGCTCGTAGTCACTCTAGATAACGGGTGCAAATAGATCAATAATTATACACCTGAGATAACCAGGTGTGCATGAATTCCACTAAACGTACATAAATTTAGGATGTACAGTACAGAGATGTCCATGGATTGGATTAACCCATGGGTTGGGTTGGATTGGTTTGGGTTGGATCAGACTTTTCCATATTAATAGTGGGTTGGGTTGGGTTAGTAAGAGAAGTTTAGAGAACGTCAAGATTAGAGTGGTAACTCGTCAAAAAGACTGCGCGAACACTTTAAACAGAAATTGAACCAAGTAGCTAGTCTTGAAAGCCAGGACTTCAGTCGATTCCTGAAAATATCTAGCGACGGTGACTCCCGTATGTCGGCAGGGAGCGAGTTCCAAGTACGTGCAGCAGCCACTGGGAAGGCACGATCTCCGACGGTGACGAGACGCGTTCTCGGAACCATAAGCACCGAAGTCGCGGACGATCTGAGACGCTTACGGCTAGCGAGGTCGGAAACGCTGCGAAACTCAGATGCAAGATAGTTCGGACCCAGCCCATGGAGGCAGAGATATGCAAGGGTTGACAGCTTGAACGTAATGCGCTCAGGCGCCGACAGCCAATGAAGGTCCATGAGAAGCGGGGTGACATGATCATATCGGGCAGAACGAAAGATGAGAAGAGCGCACTATTCAAAACTGACTGCAGACGATCAAAGGAATAGGCAGGTGACCCTGGGTTGGGTCAGAAAATAAGTCATGGTTTAAGAAACTGTAATGTACTGTATTACAGTGGGCTGGTTAGGTTGGGTCAAGGAAACCTAGTATCGGCATGGTCCGGATATTATTATTATTATTATTATTTCTAGATGATTTATTAAACGCTATAACATAGCTAGTGCTAAAATCAAGAGCGATTTACAGATGTTCATAAGATGCGCGAAATAAGTGCGTCTTGAGGGCAGTCGCAAACGCCTCAGGGGATGTGATGGATGTCACTGAGGCGGGAAGAGAGTTCCAAAGAAGGGGGTTGCCGCGTGTCACGGATCTTTCCCCCAGCATCACCGTCCTGGACGGAGGAGGGACATAAAGGCGAATTCGCTTGTTTGATCGCAGCTGCTTACGACAGTCAGTCGGCATCGGCCGCTGTATGAGCGCAGAAATGTACCCCGGGCAGAGAGGGTCGTGCAGTGCTCGGAATGTGACCATACAGCGTTTGTAAGCTATACGCTCCGAGATCTTCAACCAGTGTAGCCGTTCCTTTAGCAATGGAGTCACGTGATCCTTCCATCTCGCGCTAAAGATCAATCGGGCCGCAGCGTTCATGACCGACTGAAGACGGTCAAGCTGATAGTCCGGAAGCCCCAGAAGAATGCTATTGCAATAATCCAACCTGGATAGCACTAGTGCCCGGACTACGTGGATCGCTGCTGATGTTGAAATGTACCGTCGAATCTCTGCGATCTTGCGCAGCTGAAAGTAGCAGGCACGAGTTACGGAGCTCACTTGGCCGGCGAGGGATAGAGAGTCGTCAAGAAGTACACCCAGAAGGCGCACCTCCGTAGACGGAGCGATGACGGCATCACCGATCGTTAGAGGAGAACGATCTAATAGGTGAGCCTTCCTGGGAGTACTGATCCATAACAATTCTGTTTTGCCGGGATTAAGCGCGAGGCGATTTGTCGCGGTCCATGACATGATCTCCTGTAGACAGTCCTCGAACCGAGATCGCAGGTGCCCTGTATCTGAGGGACGGCAAGAGGCGTACACTTGCCCGTCATCCGCGTAGGCATGCCAGTCTAACCCGTACGATCCGGCGATCCGGCCCAGATCCGCTGCGTAGAGGATAAAAAGAAGCGGACCTAAGGCTGAACCTTGTGGTACTCCGCAGCGGACGGGGCGTTTGGCTGACGTATGACCTTTCCAGGAGACGGACTGCGTTCTTTCGAAAAGGTAACTGCGCAGCCAAAGTAACGCTGTGTCTTTTATTCCAAAGGAATGATCGAGGCGGCGTAAAAGGATGGAGTGGTCGACAGTATCGAACGCCGCGGAGAGGTCGAGCATGCACAAGAGCGCTTGCTCCCCATTTGCGATCGCATCGACTATGTCGTTGAAGATCTTAAGTAATGCCGTCTCAGTGGAATGGCCCGCTCGATACGCCGACTGGTGGTGAGGCATGAGACCGTTGCGAACCAAGTGCGTGATAAGCTGTTTGCTTACTAGTCGCTCTATCAGCTTCGAAAGAAATGGCAGGTTCGCAACAGGTCTGAAGCTAGCGGGATCATCGGGGTCGAGGCCTGTCTTTTTCATATGCGGACGTATGAGCAGCATGCTTCCACAGACTCGGAAACTCGCCGTTCGCCAGAGAAGCTGTCATCAGTGCTGTCAGATACGGAGCTAGCGTGGCTACCGTTTCCTTCAAGAGCCACATGGGAAGTGGATCTGATGGATACTGCTTGTTGGGTGACGACTTTACGCTAGCTATGATTTCAGCCTGTGTTGGCGGCGAGAAACTGTGGAAGAAGGGACCCGGAAAGACGTTGTACGTCACGGGGTCTGCTCCGGCTGTCCTGTCCCGGATATTCGCAACCTTGAGATCGATGAAGGAGTGATAGTCGTTCGCCGAAAAGTCAGACGACTCACAGGAAGGTGTATCGTTATTTCCGAGCAGACTGCCCAGTACATTCCACGTCTGCTTGGTGTCGGATTGCACGGAGTCGATCGCATGACGCCAGTACTGACGACCCTTCCTCCTCACCAGGCTCCTACTCGCCCTAAGGGCATCACGCCAGGACGACAGTGCATCGGCTTCAGCGGTCGATCCTTTCTTCTTGAGATAACGGGAAAGTATCCAATAGAGATATTCACAATTCACAATTCATGAAGCCTAAGCAAAATATTAATTCGATGTGATTAATTACCAGTTGATTTCTTGTGAATATTGACTGGAAGCCACAGAAATGTTGATCTTCAGAAGAATACTAAAAGTTTCATGGACGGATAAAAGAGTCAATACAGAAATATCGCAGACGATGAAAACAACTAATATTAGTGGCAATGATAAAGGAAAGGGAGATGAAATTCTTTGGGTATACGTGATGAGAAAAGAGAGACTGGTGAACTTGGCGATGACTTTCATAGTTGAAGGGAAAAGATCGAAAGGAAAACAGAGATATAAATTCATGGACAAACTGAGCGAAGGCTTGGAAGTAAAGGACAACATGGAGCTTCCGAAGATCACCAGAGATCGAGAAAAGTTGAAGTCCTTAGCTGCCAACGTAAAAGAGCAAGGCACACAAACAAGAAGAATTGACATTGGTAGAGATGACAGAAGAAGAATGTAAACGGCGTTTTATTCGATGGATTTTGATGGAATATAAACTGATAGAAACGAAGGAATTGTTCATGTGGACGATGAGTATAAAGCGTGGTAAATCGACAGAAGTTAAACGTATTTTCAACTCCAGTGACGTAGCCAAGTGGGAGGGGGTGGAGGTTAAACCCCCCTTGGCTGGCGACGAAAAATTTTTGTACATGCTTTTCCATACATTTTTTATTTTCATCCGCGATTTTGGGGGTCAACCCCCTAGCTGGCTGTCGATTGAAAATTTCCAAGTGCTATAGAAAATAGAAAAAACTATAAAGAATACGAGAATACGAGGGCGACGACCTTTTTTGCTCGTCAGCTCCTAAAAAAGGGAAATAAATTTTTTCCAAAGTTTGGTCAGCAAACCCCCCCTTCCGGAAATCCTGGCTACGCCACTGCTCAACTCACATAAGCAGTAACCCAGAATTGTGTATTAAATAACAATTTTAATCAGAAAATGTGAACGTCTTCTTGGTTTTCAAATTGTATTTATTAGCGTAAGACATAATAGATGACCCGTGAGTTCACGGTTCTTTCTGTCGATCATTATTAAAAGAAAAATACTGCATAACGCAGACAGTCTGAAGCGAGAATTAACCTATTAACAGTGAGTTTAGATGAAATAATAATTATGCACTTCTATAGCACCATTTCTAATACTCAAGGGTATCAATCGATGGTACTTCAGATCCATCCGCAAAAGACCAGGTCATTCCAGAGCAGTGGCGGCTCCACTGGGGGGCCAGGGGGCCCGTGCCCCCTATTGAGTGCTTGCCCCCCCCAGTGGTCCCCCAGTTGGGACCCTATACTTAATGCTACATACATTAAACAACAAATGGTTGGTCCCCATGATTAGAAGTTGCCACCCCAACGGCCCCCCACTTGCCAAATCCTAGAGCCGCCACTGTTCCAGAGATCAGTCAAAGGGAAACAGCAAGACAGACTATGGAGGAAATGCTAATCGGAAGAGATGTGTTTTAGGCCTAGATCTGAAAGAAAGTAAAGTAGATAGAAGTCTGAAACTTCGTTAGTTTCAAGTAAACATGCATTGAAAATTAACATTTACAGAATTGCAAAATGATTCACTGAGGCAAAACTGTTTTATTTTAAACGAGGTCGACCTTTGTATTGTACACCCGTCAGTTGACTAAATTTACCAGCAACTTTTCAACATAAAACATTTAATTGCAATCGCTTCTTCTGCTTTTAAGAGAACATAATTCATCTGAACCAATTTCTCTATTAAATGTCTTCTTTAAAAATTAACATTCAAATATATATTATACGGGAATATATTCCGTTGAAATTCAAGATGCAATTAAGCGAACATTTCATATTTACAAATAATGGCTACGGACTGAAATTCAGAAATGTAAGAGACTACGACGAGAAGTCACGTGATCTGTAGAGATTTCGTTCGATCCTCTTCCTCGTCTTCGGATGAATTCCGTTGTTGTTCTTCAGAGTGTTGTTCGTTCTTTCTCTCTTGTTGGCGAACCACTTTCTTACTTGCTTGACCGTTAATCCGGTTAGCGAACACAGAGTCGACAGATCGGAATCGCTCAGGTATGGATCCAGGTAATGCCTTCGATACCATTCGCCAAGGACCCCAACCGCCTCGGAAGAGAACTGCTTCGTGTCACGTGATCTCCGAGTGAAGGTGGAATAGCCACTGTCGAACGCTGCTACAGATGACGATGATGATGATGATGAACTGGAAAACAACGGAGACGGAAGAAGCGGTGACTGAAGGAATCCTGGTAGAGGAACTGCTGGAGAATGCGGCAGTAATCCTGGCACAGGATGGATCATCTGCGGTGGCAGACTGAACGGAGCCGAGGATGAATGGAGAGGAAGCGGAACGTGGTATGCTGGAAGCGAATAAGGTGGTGGTGGAAGCGGAGGGAGGAGCAGGAAATGACCTGGAAATGGGGAATGATGAAGAAGAGAGAAGGGATTGACAGCAACGGTGGAGAGAGGAGGAGGAGGAGCAAACGGTGGTGGGGTGAATGGGAGGCCCTGGATCGGCCCCAACGACATTCGATCCGGATAGAGACGGCGACGGAACTCGGGTCTCGAATTCTGAAATTTCACAATTACACTGTAAATTACATTTTCAACAAAATCAAATTAAACTCCTGAAACAGTATTAAGTCCTGCGAAACTAAAAACTCTTTTCATAATATTTGAAAATTTCTGATATGATCAGCGGATGCATAACAAAATAGTGTAGTGTCTGATTCCGTATTTGTAACCTTTGTAGAATGTAGAAGTAAACATTACTCTACATTATACAAGATTACACCTCAACTGCGTAATATGTAATCTAAATCCTAGTAAAAATTAAGCGTTTTCTGTGTCCTCAATAGGCTTAAGTTTCTAAATGTTATGCATTTCAACTGAAAACGAGAACAATCTTTTTATCAAATTAAACTCTGAAGACTAAATCACACTTTCAAAATGCTCTTAAAGTAAGAAACACGAAACTAATAACACACAAAACGCAAAAGAATTAAGAAAAACGAAACGATTACTGCAACAACAACAACAACATTATTATTTATAATATTAAGATTCTTGCTCTGTTTGTCCAGTTTGTCTGTTACCTTCAAGCGTTCTGTTTGGTTACCAATCGACGTTGCGAAGTCGAATGCGTAACCTCTGTCCTGGGCTGTGCACGAGGTTGTTGCCATTGACAACCATTGTCTATTGTTTAATCAAAACTGTGTAGCAATCGAATTGCGTAACCTCTGTCCTGGGCTGTGCACGAGGCTGTTGCCATTGACAACCATTGTCTATTATTTTCTAATCAACGGAGCGTTCGAAGCGTCTTAATTGTAGCTTAAACACCCGTTCCCTTTCCCTCTCCCCATCCCTCTCTCAAACAAACCCCCTCCCCTCCCCACCCCTCCCCCTCCCACCCTTTTTCATCCCCCTCCTCTCCCAACCCCCTTCCTCCCCCCCAACCCCTAAACCTCTCCCAACCCCCTTCCTCCACCCCTCTTCCCAACCCCTTTCCCCTCCCAACCCTCTCCCAACCCCTTCCCTCCACCCCTCTCCCCATCCCTCTTCCACCCCCTCTCCCCATCCATCTCCCAACCAACCATCCCTTTGGTTGAGCTTGGCTGTGTGCCTTCGGAATATACCCCCTTCCCCTCCCGAAATCTACCGCAATTTGACGCAAATGTGCAACGTCATGCACTATAGATTAGCATTATGAGATTTTTGCATAGCTACGGAAATTTACCGCAATTTGATGCAAATGTGCAACGTCATGCCCTATAGATTAGCATTATGAGTTTCAAATGTTCCGTTTAGTAGGCCTACTTTAAACTTTAAAGGTCCCTTTTTATAATTCCTTACGTTTCTATCGATTCCTGAAATTTTTATTCCCGGGTTTCTTGCAAAGAAATTAATTATTCATCGATTATTAGTTAAATTAAATGCATGTTTGTGCAGCGCCGAATGGTGAATAGGAGCTTCGTATAGCACCTATATCTCAGCGGTTATAAACGTTAGAAAGACGCGGTTACGCTTCTCTTAAAGCTAATTTTATAGAACACATTAATTATTCATCGATTATTACGGTAGTTAAGTTAGAGGCATTTTGTGCAGTGCCGAATGGTGAATAGGAGCTTCCTATAGCGCCTATATCTCAGCGGTTATAAACGTTAGAAAGACGCGGTTACGCTTCGCTTAAGGCTAATTTTATAGAGCACATTTAGGCCCGATTTGTGTAAGCAGTTTATGTTTAATTTGTTTGTTGGAATATTCGTTGCCTCGAACGAAGCGAGCCTGCACTGCGAGCGCAGAGAGAAGCGAGTGCGAGCGAAGCGAGCATTTTTTAGTATAATATTAAGATCCTTGCTCTGTATGTCTGTTACCTTCAAGCGTTCTGATTGGTTGGCTGTGTGAGCGTTCTGATTGGTTGGCTGTGTGACGTTCTCATTCGTTACCTTCAAGCGTTCTGATTGGTTGGCTGTGTGAGCGTTCTGATTGGTTGGCTGTGTGACGTTCTCATTCGTTACCTTCAAGCGTTCTGATTGGTTGGCTGGGTGAGCGTTCTGATTGGTCGTTCTGGAATCTTAGGCTTCGCGAAGCGAAATGCGACGCGAAGCGAACGGCGACGCGAAGCGAACGGCCACGCGAAGCGAACGGCCACGCGAAGCGAACGGCCACGCGAAGCGCTTGACGAAGCGTACGTTGCAGCGTCATAATGTGTAGGCCTACAACTCGCGAAGCGAACGGCCACGCGAAGCGAACGGCCACGCGAAGCGAACGGCCACGCGAAGCGCTTGACGAAGCGTACGTTGCAGCGTCATAATGTGTAGGCCTACAACTCGCGAAGCGAACGTCCACGCGAAGCGTTTGACGAAACGTACGTTGCAGCGTCAGAGCTTGGCTACGTGGCGTATGTACGTCATTGAAACGTTGTTCAGCAGCATGAATTCAATGATTGGGTTTTAGTATTATCCTGCAACGCGAGCGAAGCGAGCGCGAGCGAAGCGAGCATCTTTCTAGTTATTATTATTATTATTATTACTACTACTACTACTACTACTACTACTACTACCACCACCACCACCACCACTATTATTATAAACGACGATTTATATAGCGCTATATGCCTGGTGAAGGCCATAGCCAAGAGCACTTTACAATAGTCTTTAGTAGGAAATGTTAAAAAGATGCGCTTTAAGTTTCGCTAACAATAACTACTACTATTACTTCTATTACTATTACTATTGCTACTACTACGACTACGACTACTGCTACTGTACTACTACTACTACTACTACTACTACTACTACTACTACTACTACTACTACACCGCCACTATAGTACTACTATTACCCCTCCTCCTCCTCCTTCTTCCACTAATACTACTGTTACTGCTACGACTGCGACTGCGATTACTACTATAATTACTACTACTACCACTACTACTACTACTACTACTACTACTACTACTACTACTACTACTACTACTACTACTACTACTACTAATAATAATAATAATAATAATAATAACAATAACAATAACAATAATAATAATAATAATAATAATAATAATAATAATAATAATAAGAAGAAGAAGAAGAAGAAGAAGAAGAAGAAGAAGAAGAAGAAGAAGAAGAAGAAGAAGAAGAAAGGCAGATGTTCTACCTGTCCAGGTGCGTCTGAGCCAAAGAATCTGTGCAGCGGAGGTCTTTGATGGTCTTCAGGTGTGCTTGTTGCAGGTGGATGACGAAAAGTCGGAGTTGTTGCTCTTTCGTCGTCGTCGTCGTCGTATCCGGTGACGTCAATCCATCGTGTGTCGTCATCGGAAGTGGTTGCGTCAGTGCTGTCGTCATCGTTGTCTGCTCTGCGTTCCTATGACAACGAAAAGAATTGTCAACGACTTTTGGCGAAAATTGACGAGTTTCAAGAAAGACAATTGTACTTTGACAAATAGCCGCATAAGCGTACTAATCAGAGGTTCCCGAACCATGGCCCGCGAGCAACATATGGCCCGCCAGTTCTCTCAGAAAGTGGCCGCGTGTCCTCAATATCTGATATAATGTATCATAATAATTTCTAAAATGTTTTGACGTTTAAATAAATGAATAACAGCTAAACGAAAGTTGCAATAATGTGCATCTACAGCAAGAAAGACAAAAGGAAGAGCAAGGAAGATGCTATTGGACTGGATGATGATGAAAACAGATGCACAGCGTCATAAGACCTATGCAGAAATCAAAGAAGAAGCAAGACGAAGACAGGAATCGAAACAATGGAGCCCTGAACAACCTGTCTCAGGACAGAGAACATGATGATGATGATGATGATGATGATGATGATGATGATGATGATGATGATGATGATGATGATGATGATGATGATGATGATGATGATGATGATGATGATGATGATGATGATGATGATGATGATGATGATGATGATGATGATGATGATGATGATGATGATGATGATGATGATGATGATGATGATGATGATGATGATGATGATGATGATGATGATGATGATGATGATGATGATGATGATGATGATGATGATGATGATGATGATGATGATGATGATGATGATGATGATGATGATGATGATGATGATGATGATGATGATGATGATGATGATGATGATGATGATGATGATGATGATGATGATGATGATGATGATGATGATGATGATGATGATGATGATGATGATGATGATGATGATGATGATGATGATGATGATGATGATGATGATGATGATGATGATGATGATGATGATGATGATGATGATGATGATGATGATGATGATGATGATGATGATGATGATGATGATGATGATGATGATGATGATGATGATGATGATGATGATGATGATGATGATGATGATGATGATGATGATGATGATGATGATGATGATGATGATGATGATGATGATGATGATGATGATGATGATGATGATGATGATGATGATGATGATGATGATGATGATGATGATGATGATGATGATGATGATGATGATGATGATGATGATGATGATGATGATGATGATGATGATGATGATGATGATGATGATGATGATGATGATGATGATGATGATGATGATGATGATGATGATGATGATGATGATGATGATGATGATGATGATGATGATGATGATGATGATGATGATGATGATGATGATGATGATGATGATGATGATGATGATGATGATGATGATGATGATGATGATGATGATGATGATGATGATGATGATGATGATGATGATGATGATGATGATGATGATGATGATGATGATGATGATGATGATGATGACAGCATTCTAGAGGTTTTATAATTTCATAAGTATTGAGATTCCCTTTGCATCGAATCGATTTTTCATCATAAGAACCGGTTTCAAAATCATCCATTTCATAGCATAGTCTAAATTTTATAATATATGTAACGCTGTGGCTCGCTTAATTAAGCAGCGAAAATAGTAGAAATGGTCCTCTCCTTGGAAAGCTTGGGAACAACTGAGTAAGTTACAGTAGAACTTCGTTATTACGGACTCGATTACAGCGTTTATAGCATAGGCCCTAACCGCAATGCACGGTCCGGTGTGGTGAGCTAAGTATTGGATGATATTGGATATAGCGTACCTGCGATATACCGTGCTGAATTTTACAGGCCCGACAAATACGTTATAACGAAGTTCTACTGTAGTCGCTTGAAGAAAATGCGCTTGTTAAATTCAGCCACCAAATGATCAATTGAAAACATAGATTAACGGCAGCGGAGGTTTCAACTGAGAACCATCTCTTGTTTACAGTTGGAGAAATTGCATATTTACCCGCTGGCGATTTGTTGCATTCGGTTCGTTGACCCTTCGACCCTCCCTTTGACCCTGCAACAAAACAACAGAACGCGAATTAGAAATGTCGCCGCCAGGTGGAGCCACTTCGCCTTCAGACGCTGCGCTGTGCGCGAGGCACAGAGCAGAATCGGAAGGCGAAATGACTCCTCCTCCAAGAGGAACATCGCTCTTACCATCCGCCCTTAAAGTGCTTCGTCCTCCTGAGTCCATCTCGAAATGATGTCCTTCGTGTCCGCCGCCGATGTCCTTTCGAACAAGTCCTCTGCCTCCAAATTCGACTTTCAACGCCAAAACCAGAAGCTGCAACAGCGACTTTCAACGCCAACAGCGCAATGTCCAAATCCACTCGAAAAGAAGGGAACAGGAGACCTCGACGATGGGTTTTATACTCGAAGAGATCCCTCGAACTCAAACTGGTTTCCCATCGACGCAAAGACATCGGAGGGCAGATGAGTTGAGAAGAAGGGGCTCTTAAGGTATTCATCGATCGCCGCCTCAGAGTTTACGAAATGCTGCACGGAAAAAGGGAAAAGAACTCAACGCCCGTTCTCTAACTGCTCCGTCGAAACTCACTCAAACATCGAAGTCAAGCTGCTAACAGTTTGAAACTAAACAACAGAGAGAGAGAGAGAGAGAGAGAGAGAGAGAGAGAAGGAGAGAGAGAGAAGGAGAGAGAAAGAGAGAGGGAGAAAGAGAGGAGAGAGCAGGAGAGAGAGGTGGAAAGAGAGAGAGAGAAAGGGAGAAGGAGAGTGAGGAGAGAGAAGGAGTTAGAGAGAGAATGATATTATAAATAAAATTATATATATAATTATTTTTATTATATATATACCAGTGTATATATATATATATATAGAGAGAGAGAGAGAGAGGGAGAAAGAGAGAAGGAGAGAGGAGGAGAGAGAGAGGTGGAAAGAGAGAGAGAAAGGGAGAAGAAGAGTGAGGAGAGAGGAGATAGAAAGAGAATGACATTAAATAAATATATATATATAATTATATATAAAATATATATATATATATATATATATATATATAGAGAGAGAGAGAGAGAGAGAGAGAGAGAGAGGTGGAAAGAGAGAGAGAGAAAAAGGGAGGAGAGTGAGGAGAGAGAAGGAGATAGAAGGAGATAGATAGAGAATGATATTATATATATATATAATCATATATATATATATATATATATATATATATATATATATATATATATATATATAGAGAGAGAGAGAGAGAGAGAGAGAGAGA
Source organism: Metaphire vulgaris (assembly GCA_018105865.1). Lineage (NCBI taxonomy): Eukaryota > Metazoa > Annelida > Clitellata > Crassiclitellata > Megascolecidae > Metaphire > Metaphire vulgaris. Next base: position 13,302,774 of record CM030855.1, read on the forward strand.
GTTGTGATTGGAAATGTCGAATTCGGATTTAAATAGAAGAGGTTTCGTTCGAGACAAACTCAAAAGCGAGTTTCGTTGTGTTTGAGTTGTAATTCGTTGTAAAGTGTAACGGTTTCTTTTCGTCTCTTAGCCTATCTTCTGGGCGAGTGTTCGAACGGCGTTAATTCAATTCTGTTGCCAAAATCCCCAACGAAACTTTAGTCTCGAACGAGTGAGCAGTTTTGGCGATTTGAGTTTAAAACCCAACAACTGTCAGTTTATAATGAATCAATCGAGGGTCCTACAGCTGTACATGTGTCAAACAGGACCCTCGATTGAATAACGTCTGATACCCTGGAAAAGCCCCTAACCTCTCAGTTGTCCTATAATCTTAAATCTAAGATATAGGCCTACAAACATATATATATATATATATATATATATATATATATATATATATATATCTTGTTATATTCAGACATGTATAAACATGTATAGGCCTATCTCCTATTATATTTAGACATCAAATGAACAATTGTGAACACAGATTAACGGCAGCGAGGTTTCAATTGAGAATTATCTCTTATTTACAGTTGGAAAAATTACATGTACTCGTATATATCCAGGCAATTTTTTTCATAAGACCTTCAGGAATATATATATATATATATATATATATATATATATATATATATATATATACCAGAAGTCGATTTCTGTGTCCCTAACTGTTATGCATTTCAACTGAAAAGAAGAACAATCTTTTTCTCAAATCAGACTCTTGAAACTGAATGACGCTTTGAAAAAGCTCTTAAAACGAGAATAATAACTGAAACTGAAACTGAAAGCGAAGAGGCACCTGCCTTGCCCAGACGACGTCGACCCAAACCTCATTAAATATATTGTATTGTAATGATTGTAAATCGCTCTTGCCTATGCATGGCCTTAGTCATGTTATAGCGTTGGACAAATTAGCTGATTAATAATAATAATAATAATAATAATAATAATAATAATAATAATAATAATAATAATAATAATAATAATAATAATAAGAAGAAGAAGAAGAAGAAGAAGAAAAAGAAGAAGAAGAAGAAGAAGAAGAAGAAGAAGAAAAGAAGAAGAAGAAGAATAACGCGCTGAAACGCAACCCAGTATCGTTGAAGCAACAGAACTTGGACATTGTTTTCCTTTCATAGGACGTGAATGGCCGACGAGTCGCTGTACATGTCTTTTAGCTGACTACTATACGCTTATCAGAGCATGCAATGATCCAGCTTTGAAATATAACTGTAACAGGTAAACTGGCAAGGAAGGGTTATAGGAAGCGAGACCCCGAGGGAACGTTCAGCAGACGTGGTTAAGACCATGGGTGTCGGGAGGCGGTTCAAGGGGTGGAACTGCACCCCCTGGAAATTATAAGTCTATAAAAATGCGGGATATTTATTCCTAAAACAGACTGGTGTTTGTAGATTGTAGTGTTGTGGTTTCATGCACGCGGACATTGGCTGTAAGAGATTTTCGGGCCGAACATTAATGATGACCATTTTTTGCTTTTAAGATTATAAAAAAGGGTGATGACCTTCAACTTTTTTTTTACAAAAGACACTGATGTGGCCGGAGGATCGGATTAAACTCACTGGCGGGCCGGATGTCCGGGATGTGTGGCCCGCGCGCCGTATGTTGCCGACCCACGGTTTAGAGTATAGACCAAAGTCTTTCTTCTAACTGTAAATTGTAATTTACGATCAATTGGTTTTGCTTCCAGGTAAATCAAATGTCGCACCCTCCTAGACAAAATCTGCCTACGGCCAAGGTTAAGAAAAAGACAAAGTGCAGAGAAATGGCTGCCACGTGTTCTGTTTGGCATCTTGAGACCGAATCAACCGAAAGATAAATAAAGGGTGTAGCATACAGTAGTATGCGCACCAGTAGTTTGCGCACTAGGAATTTACCTACCAGGTTTAGGGTAAGGGTTAGGTTTAGGGTGAGGGTTAGAGTTAGGTTGAGGGTTAACTTTAACCCTAACTCTAACCCCAACCCTGGTACGCCCCTGGTGCGCAAATTCCTAGTGCGCAAACTCCCAGGTGCGCAAACTACTGGTGCGCATACTAATGTAGACCAAATAAAACTGTCAAAAAGCTGTGGCCACGATCGACTATGTTGTCGCCTTGTAGGTTTCACTATTTAATCGAAAAGACGTTAATTATCGTGCTTATGTTAAAAGAAATTCGACGACGGAGTAAACCCAATCTATCAAACTGGCGACCAGCCGAGTATTTGACTAATCGATTATGATTGTAATTAGAAATGAAATTGCCCATCACCGAAGCATTCGACCGACTCAACCGTCCTGAGGTCAACGTTAAGCGCGTTCGGCAAGGGCCGCCGAGAGGGGGGGTCAGGGGGGCAACTGCACTGGGGCCCGGCGGACGGGGGGGGGGGAGCCCGGGCCGATGACGAATATGTATATTGTATAATTAACAATAATATGAATAATAACACTAAGTAGAGGGGGCCCGGCGAGCAAAAGGGGGCCCGGCGTGAAAAGGTTGACAAGCAAAAAAAGGTCGTCAAGCAATTTTATTCTGCACAGGGGCCCGGAATTTCTCTCGGCGGGCCGCGTTCGGCTCCTCCTTTCTCAAACGGCGGAGTTGCGCCTTCGCCTCGGGCCTTTTAAGGGCCTTTCGCTAACCTAATGCGAAATCACAAGTTTGATTTAGATCAGTGTTTCTCAAAGTGGGCGATATGGTCCTCTAGGGGCGATGTAAACGGCTTGGGAGGGGCGAAAAGAGGAAAGTGGGCGATTGGAGAGAGCGACTATAGGGACAAGGGGCGATAACTTGCAAATGGGCGATAAGGGAGAGATTAGGGGCAGAGGGGAATTTCTTTTTAGGTCGGAGGCGCTAACAGACGGCATTGTTGATTTATTTATGATAAATACCTATATATATATATATATATATATACACACACACCTCTAACAATGTGCTATGCTATTTAAGGACGAAACTCAATCGCATCTAACCGTTAAAGACCAGAGACCAGATAAGGCCGCAACAGATGCGGCGACAGCCACTACCAATACCTGTAGCCTACATATTAAACAGGGCTTGTATAAGCCCACCTACGGCGCAGCGGCTTTAAGACCCCATGACCTATGACCAATGTTTGTAAAGTTCTATAGATGGGCCAAACTGTCATAACAAATGTTTCTGAGGCGATAGGTTATTTCAGCCCGTTTTGACTAAAATTCCTTCAGTTCAGGCCTAAAATGCATAATTTTTAATCAGCAAGTAAACAAGGTGTTTTACAATTCATAACAATTGTATCTACAAGGCTTCTTAAACAAAACGTCCAGACCTAGTTCTGTACGGGTCTGCTAATGATACTGCTGGCCCTCTAGCGGCGTTTGCTCAATGTTCACCAGATGACGGGTTATAGTCCTAGTTGCTCTGATGGTGCATTTCGCCAAACCATAATAGCAATAAAAAGTTCTTGCTTGTCTTCCTAAAGACCATGCCACAGTATGAGACAAATCTTAGCATTTGCCTTAATTGCTACACCATACCTTTTACTAGCACGATAGATAATTTGGTAAAGATGGCCCGGAAATTTGAAAAGTAAGTTCAAACAAATACTTAAAAGATATTCAATGTCTAAAAACGGGCTAAAAATCAAAATCAAATCATGAAACAAGTAAATAACATTTGCATATTTTGTTATTGTGATTTTGGTCACAGAAATTACAATAGGTTGTTCTTGAGAGTAAAATTTAAGCTAGTTGTTTATGAAGTGAATTGATGTATAGCCTAATGCTCGGCATTACAAGATATTGATTCAAATTTTAAAGAAATGTATAGTCTTCCGTTCAATTGTCTTCGTCGGCACGACATCTGAAAAGATTTATATAAAAACAATTCATAAGGTTTGCGAGAAAATGAAATAATTAAAGTCCATTTGAAATCATCTCAAACTAGAGAATTCATTAGCCTAATAAAATTATTAAAATCAGACAATTAGTGTAACGTATATATTATGGTAACGAACAGTTTAACGTGGAACCTTTGCATGTGAAAGCAAGGTTGAGGATTTATCAGAATATCTAATACAATGTATTCCATGAGGCGATGATCAGTTTCCCCGAACATAGTTAACAGTAAATCAGCGTTATTACTTTATTGTGGATATGTTTGGTGATTTTCACTCTATGCTATAATTTGAAGATGAGCACTTCCATTGGGTAGAAAGCAAGGAAAGCAAGGTGTGGATATATCTGAACATGCCATCAGAATAAACATTTAATATAGAGCGAAAGAGTAAAAAGTAATGCCAAATTTTAAGCGAATTACATAACTGATGTTAAAGAAAGTTTACAACTATTGCTTAGTATAGGTCCTATCTAATGTGGTTGGAAAAGACTGAATCAACTGCTAGAATGAAAGGGATTCGATCGAATCAGAGAAGTTTGTCAATTATAAGCATTATGTAACTCGTCCATAGTAAAACTTACTTGCAACAGTTCGCAGCATTGCAAAATTGAACCGACTCTCAGTTCTCTTTTGCGCAAGTTCCTAGAATCACGACATTTTGAGTCTGTTAATTGTCGTGTGTAAAGTTGTGAAATAGTTAGTTGCATAGGCTCTCGCAATTGAGGCGGTGGGTGGGTGGGTGATTAGTGACGGAAGAGGAAAGTTTTGCACGTCGTTTTTAAAATGTAACCATCTTCAGAATATCGGAATAAGCTAGACTATAGCAGGAACATGTTTGATATCTTATAAGCATCGGCCTAGATGAACAACTCAGAAGAAATGATTGGCCTCTAAGATTACTAGTCATACAGACTCTCCTCTGGTCGTCTACTGACAACATTCAATGATTAGAATACTGAGTTTGAATCTTACTCTGACACATGATAGCAAAATGTTGTATTATTATTATTATTATTATTATTATTATTATTATTATTATTATTATTATTATTATTATTATTATTAAGAGCATTTCTAGAGCGCAAATAATCGCAAAGCAGCAAATGTACTGTATTGTATAGATAGTTGTCTTTTCGTGTTTGAATCTTACTCTCGGGAGGACACTCTCCTTCGAGCAGATAAATCAGAAGAATAACCACAACGAAGATCTTTATCCAGCGGCGTATGAGGATTCCTTTCTCCATTGTTGTAGATTGCGTTCACGGCGACCAGATGAGATGCTTTCTGTCAAAAATAGTGAAGACATTTGGGTAGCATGAGTGCACCTGTATTTATACAAATACACTATCTGCGCATTTAAATATCAAATAAACCGTTAGGCGACAGATGTTTGAGGAAGTAAAGAAGTGAACTGAACTTTCAGGTGCAGATGAATTACGCGAAAGACTGCGATAATTTTACGTATATGTCATTTGCACGTCATTGAGATTTTATCTTAATCTACTGAAGTTACGAAGCCTTCTAAACCACTTTAACGCGTTGACTTCCGCGCAGGTCTTTGCCAGGCGCGACCCGTTATGCGACCTCCTTGGCTTCAGATGCGTTGAACAGAGGACGTCATACGACACCAGTGCCGGATTAAGCACCGTGGAGGCCCATAGGCAGTCAAACAGTTGGGGCCCCAGGGGCCAGGCCCCGAATGACTACTAGAACGCCATTAAAGTGTAAACATTATTGTATGACGTCAGCGTCGTCACGTGCCTTTCGCATAGCGCTATTCTTAAGAATAAGTAAGTAAAACATTTCTTTCGTCACTGTCTTGTGGGACCCCTACAAGTCGCGGGGCCCATAGGCAGTTGCCTACTCTGATGATGGCGCAGGATCTTTGGAAAGCAACGTATGGATTCCAGTTCCTATGATTGGCTCAAAAAGCATGGACTAGACATTGGATAAACCATAGATTTATTATGATACACTAGATGCCGTCTATCTATGGCAAAGTCAGACCAAAGTTGAAGCCAAAAATCCACCATTTTGGTACAATGTTGTCATGGTAACCATTGTCTATATATATATATATATATATATATATATATATATATATATCTACAGCCTATATATTTATTTGAAACACACCATGACATGATGACAGCATTGTACTAAAATGGCGGAAATCTGGCTTCACTTTCTGATACCATATAGACTCTTTCTTGTGATATTAAAGTCTATGGGATAAACTGTTACGAATAGCGCCATTCGATGCACGCGAACTCTCGTGCTATATACGTATTCGCAAAGGCACCACATTTATTTTGGATTAGGAAGAATAAGAATTCTTTAATGGTTCCTTTCATTCCTGACCACATTAGTCAAAAGACATCTGAACGCCATAGAGAAATCCAGAAAAAGCACATTTAACATTTCTCATGATGCTTTTGCTTAGTCATAAATGTGTAGGCCCTATTGATAAATTTCATTTCGTTCTTTGCTTGTTCTATATATCTGTAATTCTCGCATAATCTGAATTGTGTTTGATTCTGATATTTGCATGCGTTTATATATTTGAAGTCGGAATTTGCAACTGTTGTCGGTATTTCTCAGTTGCAACTGGTGAAATTAACACTGTTCATATAGCCTATCCTACTGAACGTATTTTCAGTTATTATGAGACTGCACAACGGTTTGTTCTCTGACCCGTTAAGGAAATCTTCCGACCAGTTAAGCATACTGTATCCGTGTTTCTCGGTAATAAAAATCACTTTACAGCAATATTATTCCGATTAAAATTAATCATAGTACGCGTTTGTTTTGAGAAAAATCCTTCATACTGACTGACAAAAACATCTTTTAGTTGATACCAAACCAATTACCTCAAGATTGGCGTAGAAAGTAGCAGCACCTTTGGCCAATTCAGCACAGCGCTAACCGACCTTTAGATATCCATATACACTGTAATTTATATACAGGTCTCATGCGACAGGGTTACAACGACATTGACATCGCTTTGATGAACGGCCAATATAATTCTCATATGCATAGAAGCACCCACAGATGTCCACGAGTCCATTTTTAGAACCAAATCCAACCCAACCTATCAAATCTCCAACCCAACCCCACCCCTGCCGATAATAGGTTTACTTGACCCAACCCAACCCACTGTAACACATTACAGTTTCTTAAACCATGACTTATTTTCTGACCCAACCCAATCCAACCCACCAATAATATGAAAAGTCTGACCCAACCCAATCCAATCCACCATTAATATGAAAAGTCTGACCCAACCCAACCCATGAGTTAAACCAACCCAACAACATCCGTGGAAGCACCAGCCGATGACACACCAAATCAAATTCTTAGCTAATCGAACTGTATGATTTCATGAATATATGATAAAATCAAAATCAAAATCAAAATGTACCATATTATTGCTTTCAGCTTTCACGTTGTAATCAAAACAAGGAAGTCGTATACTACTTTCCATTCGCCAGATGTCGTCAATGGATATATTAGATTATAATAATAATGTGATTTTAAGTGGACGTTAGAGGGAGTGCTTTCCCTTTAGGGCAGTCGCCCGCTTAATGCCCTTTTCCGTGAGCCTGTTAGAGAAAGCCAAATAGATTTCCTTAGCTGTGAATCGATCAAATGAATATATTTCCCATACAGGAAACTTCATGTGCTGCTAAAGACAGAAATTTTCTTCGACGCCTTCTCTGATTAGGTAAGAGAAACACTTTTAACCAACTTGTCTGTTTCCCTACGCCCCTGGTGATCGCTCTCAACAGATAATTATATTGTGTTTGAAACTGACGACAGCAGAATAACATTATATCATAGTGGTTTTTAACAGTCAAATCCTATGAGACAGTGGCGTAACGTGGGAGGGGGAGGGGGGCACTTTGTTGACAGCCCCCGGGCCCCGGGCGAGGGGGCCCCCGAAGAGGGGTCTAAGCTAGGGTTATGTTAGGGTTAACCGTAATTTAACCCTAGAAATGATGCGGTGACAACCTTTTTTTTGCTCGTCAGGCTAAAAAAGGAGGCGACGATAATTGGGGCCCCCACGGCAAAAATGCCCCCCGGGCCCCCAAAAGTCACGCTACGCCACTGCTATGAGATATCCCGTTCAAGTCCAAGTCTAATGTAAGCCAATGAGGATTTGTGTTCTCTCGCTTTGACTTTCTTGATTTTAACTTTCTTGATATTACATGTAGATTTTGCTAATCGGTCATTTTAAAAGTATTATTTAGAAAACACATGAGTTTTATTAAAGGACTATGCTACAAGCCCAGATGAGAAGCAAATGGAGAGAGATAGTCGAACAGACAGACATACACACACACAGAGAGATACAGAGAGAGATACAGAGACAGAGAGAGTCAGAAACTGTTTCGAAATAAAAGAGGTAGTTTTTATGAAATGATGTCCTTGCACGTAATCTTTCTCCTTGAAAACTTTGTCTGCGTCATTGAAATAAGCAATTCCAGAAGAATTTGAAAATCAATCCGCAGCAGATTGGAACTTAGATGACTCATCTCAGGTCCAGAATTCATAATTTTAGAAACTGTTATCTATCGGGATCTAATTGTGGTGCCGGCGGCCAACCAAGCCGTTCATCGCTTAGGCGTCGATAAATTGGTAGCAGCGCTAAGCTGCGAAGGTAAAACGCAGGTCTAGAGAAAGTAATGGCAACCTACTCTAGATTAATGGCGTAAGCCACCTGCGTCGCTGCTTGCCTAGTACCGGAGATCAGCGCCGGAAACCCTACGCTCGTTCGAGTATGGAACTACCTTACCTTTTTATATAATTAATCAATATATGCGGATAATTCAGAAAGCAGATTTTAAGGAAATGGCAGGGTTTTTACATCCGCGGACTGAATAGTCGAAATTGTTTCAACCAAATGTTCTTTGTACATTTTTCTCAATTTCTCTCATGAGTATGTATAATTTTTGTGAATATACTGTATATATATGTGTGCCTCCCCTCTTCCACCCTTCATCTTTCACCCCTTCCTCTGTTTTTCCGTGCCATTCTCCGCTCACTCTTCGATCTCCTTCTCCACAACCTCCCTTTCCCTTCCTTTTCCCTCCCCATCTACGCTACACAAAACTGCTTTCTCTTTCGTCACTTTCTCCCTCCCAGCCCCTTATACACAGCTCTTCTCACACCTTTACTTCTCCCTCTCCTTTCCCTACTTCCCCTCTCCTTTCCCTACCTATTCCTTCTCATTGTTTTATCATCAGTTCATCATTTGTTTTACTTAAAGTGTGTGTTTTATTAGTTTATTATTGTTTTTTGTTCTATTTGATGCTGTGCTTGTCACGAAATAAAGATTATTATTGCTCTATGACCCCTCTATACTCTCCCTTCCACATTTCTATCCTACTCATTTCTCTTAACCTCCTCTTTTCTGCCCTCCTCGTTTATAAGTGCCGCTAATATAATTCCCAATGCTTTCTGTATTTACACAGCAGTTGACTCAATTGCAGTGCTAAAACGCGTATAGCAATGGGAACATTGCGAAGGTAACCATAGGATCGGCGGAAAAGGCTGGCCAGCGTCCGCCGATGTATGGCTTAGCCACCGCTATGGGATGATGCCATGAAACCGGTGATCAGCACCGAACCTCACGTGTGAACCTTAATCTTAACCTTACTCTGTATTTGCGGTGACCATCACCAGCTAGTTGCAAAAGCTAGCATTTAACCATGACATGGCACATGATGATGACGACGATGATGAGAATGAGGAAGAGAAAGAGGGAAAATACATTCAAGCGAGCGAGCATTTAATTGACATGTAATTAAGCAATCAAGTCTTTTCCCATGGCCAACTATATACCGCATTATCGCGAGGTAGAACCCGGACAAACTTCAAACTTCTTATTAAGCCACTTACCCGGTCAAAAGCAAACCGTCGAAAAAATGCTAGAACATAAACAAAATATCGGGTTAGAAAGTAGTTAACTTCCCCCGTCATTTTTTACGGGCAAACAGCTATAGTTTAGAGATAATTAAAGCTTGGATATTTCTCATTTTGCTTTCCTCTTCCCTTTGTCCATTTAGAGTATATTGTGATGGCCACTATACCGCTATGGAGCTGCAGAAATATAGGCCACGCCTAATTGATTAAAATATTATAGTCGCTGGTCTAAGCTTCTAGGACTTTCAGAAAGGCAACTGATCCTAATGAGAGAGGCGAAGCCACTTGACGAATAATTTATGAGATATGAATGGTTCTCTCACAGGGCAAATGCTCCTGAACCACTTTAAACCTTGTTATTATTATTATTTATTATTATTATTATTATTATTATTATTATTATTGTTATTATTATTATTATTATTATTATTATTATTATTATTTGTTTAGTTCCAAAAATCTTAACTATCTGAGAATATCAACGTCTATTCGAGAAGTTATACATATTTTCCCAAATAAAAATAAAATAAATATTAAAAGGCCCTGTGATTTACATGTTTATTTTCAAAAATCTTAACTATATGAGAATATCAACGTCTAATCGAAGTCAAACTCAGTTCCCTGTCTTTCAGAGACTACTCACAATGCCCAGTGATGGGCACTAGTTAACTAAAAAAGTCATAACTATTAGTTTAACTGAAAAATTTAGCTGAAGCAATAGTTTAAGTACTTTTTTCTTAACTAGTTACAGCAATAGTTTAACTACTTTTTAAAATAGTTACAACTAAAAGTTTAACTACTTTTTCGCCAACTATTTTTTATTATACTGCTCATTTCTTGTTATGCTGTAGCCTTCAGCCTTGTTATAGCAGTTATTTCATCTTCTATGTTACTCAATTCTGGTCCCTGTACTGAGTGTTCTCCTCACATCTATGTTTATGTATTACTTACTGACGATCATTTCCAAAAATAATATATAATATCTATGGTAGCGATAGTGTCTACTTCCGGAATGTTGTCGCCATCTTTGCTAAGTTTGAAGTTGCTAATTAATAAGTTTGACGATGAACAGCTTAATCATTAGGACGTGTTATACTGATCCGCAAGTAAAGAGTGAGAAGGCAGGCTGTAAGAACAAAAACTTCAGCGCCAGTTGTAAATACTGCATGAATTAACGAATTAGCGGTAGTGTCACATCAAGTACGAACTTCAGAAATCACATCAAGGCAAGAGTTTATTATCTCTCTAGTATTATGATGTTTCTTATACAAATATATATATATAAGTACAGGCCTAAATAAAAATAAAACGGCAATGTAATTGCATCAATAAAGCTTAGTAAGGCTATTTCAGCGGGGACAGGTCCTTCACAAGCGGGAACCCGTTGATCTGGAACGCTTTATCTCCATAATCGGTCTTGCTCTTTCCCTCTGGCTGATGTCTGGGTTGACCTGGTCCTCTGCGGATAGATTTGAAGTATCATCGTTTGATACAGTAATGATACCCTAGGGTATTAGAACTGCTAGGGTATTAGAACTGGTGCTATAGAAGTGCATAATTATTACTAGTCTTGCTGATATTGTTTTTGAGCCCTCTGATATTTAATCACATTGTCTGATTTAAGTAGGCTACTGCCTGCATTAGCCTTCAGACATTACGGCGATTTCTTTATGTTACATTGAAATGAGTCGATTAATAAAAATACTAACAAAGAGTTGCAAAATAGTTGGCAATAGTTTAACTACTTCAAAAAAGTTTAGTTAAACTTTTTTGAAAATTTTAACTAATAGTTAAAATAATAGTTTAACTACAAATATTTAGTTTAAAAAATAGTTTAGTTTAACTACTTTTTTCCAACTAGTGCCCATCACTGATAATGCCCAGTCCAAATCAGACATTATAAGCTTAGTAGAAAAAATTATACAGTGCAAGTGAAAACATTATCAAAACTGAACGTTTTAAAACGACTAATCCTTCAACTACATCCAAGCACAGATGTCTAAATGGCAGTTGGCTGAGAAGCTAAACATATTTTCCCTAGTATACAAAATGAAATAAATATCAAAAAGGACCTGTGATTTACATGTAAAAATTAGTCGACGCTCAAATATTATACCGGTTTTAAACCGCTGAGATTAAAATTTTTAAATATTAACAAAGTCGTTATAAAGTGAATTTAAAGAGCCGATGAACGAAGGTTGACATCTGGTGTTTCTTTTCCCTAAAACCCAAGCTAACCGTTAACGGTCATCAAAGGCAAAGGCTACAAACTCATGTTTTGTATTAGCAAAGGCACTAAATACTTTATGTAAGTAAGTAAGTAAGTTAAATCTCGTTAACTTCTATAGCGCTTTCAAAAGATGCACCGAAGTAGCTCCTTATTCCTTTGCGCTATGCGCTTATGTATATACAGTAGGGTGGAGTGAAAAAACTTTTTCTCAGTGATGTAAATGTAATAGTTTGGAAAAGTTGTGTTATGGTATAGAGAGAAACTGTGCCAAAAATCACTTAACTGGGTTAATGTTTAGAGCCTCCCCAAGCGTCCTCAAGTTTCAGTAATATTGCTAATTGGTAATTGGGTATGTTGCTGCGTTGGGAGATATCCTCTATTCCCACTGTCTCACACAAAGGTGCTGAAGTTAATTACGCCTTACCAGTAGAAGTACATGAACCTGTTAAAGCCCTTCAAGGTAAGGAGAGACCAACCATCCTATCAAAATAAACTTGAGGATTTTCGATTAGACTGCAGAAACAAACCTGTTTGATATATCTACATGCAGATTTCAGCTAGTGTGCCTGTGTGATGAAAAACAAGGTGCCTGTAAAGGATCGTGAATTTCTGTTGGATCAGCGAGGTGCTAGACGAATGGCAGTGGTAGGAATTGGCATCACGGAATGTGGGAATATTCTAAAGAGGTTGGCAAGAAGACACTCATAACTCTCCAAGGTCTCTGCATCACAACCATCCACAAGTGGGCAAGCAGATGTTCCTGTTGAAGTCATCAGTAGGCCTAATGAAGATACATAGGCCTATACTTCAGATAGTGATACTCCTAATGATGATAACCATGATCCGCCAGGGATTTCACGGCGAGAAACTGAGTATGGTAAAAAAAGAAGACCTCTTCACAAGTGCGAACTTCTCTGCCTAATATATCTTTAATAGCTGCATGACATGTATTCTGTATCAGATAAGGTAGGTAGCTGCCCTATCTTCGGCATGTCTTCAAGACATTGTACTCGTTTATGAAGACGATAAAACCCTCATTTAGACAGAAGCAAAATGAGAATTGAAGGGAAAGGAAAAGAACGGAACTGAATGAAGAGGAGGACAGCAATGTTATCGAATGTGTTTCTTTTGATGAAAGGAAGGATAAAACACTAGTGTCTAAGAATAAAGATGGGATACATCATATGAAAACTGCAATTGAGGAGTGTGTGGCAATTGTTCAGGAGTCAGGGTCTAAGTATGTTGGTCACGTTTCACCGAGAAAGGATCTGCGATTTGAATCAAAACGTGCATTGTGTACATGTTAAAAGAGAAAGGAGCTGACTTACAGAAAATGGTTGCTACTGGTTGCGATGGTACTATAACTAATACTGGGAAATCAGGAGATGTTATGAGGTTGTTAGAAGAAGTAGGGTGACCTTTGCAGTGGGTCAACTACCGGTACAGGACCTAAAGGGTTTCTGGTTCACTTGGTCAGCAGCTACAAACTTATCAGAACTTTTCCATTGTAGGTTTCGATTTAATTGAAGGAGAGATACCCATTGTAACATGCGAAGACTTAAGTTCAGATAAGGCTTTATCTGCCGGACGTTTGGAAGGCTATAACACTTGGTGACTATTCGCAGAGTTTGGCATCACGCGACCCAAGGAAACTCGCACATTCAAGATGGCTTGCAACAGCTAACCGAGGGACGGAAAACCCACCTGAAAATTTGAAAAACTAGCAACTTATGAAACAAAAGTATATACTCCAGTCTGGTTTCGTATCGAAATGAAACCATCCTGCAAGGACGGAGGGCACCAACTTTGGACGACAATTTCATTATCACGATACCTTCCTGTATAACTTAAAATTAGTAGTTGATCCGGCAATCCAGAGAAACGGATACTTTGGACATGAAGATAATCTACTGCTGGCAATGTTATCAGATGCACAGCAGCACTTCAGAGAAGGTAGTGCTATGAAGAATACTGAAAGCTAGACATACTTCAAATATTACTCGAATTCCAAAATTCAAAATTCCAGTGTTCAATGTTGATGCTGCCAGTTAGGCCTATATTGACTTAATTAACTGGCACAAGAAACAACTATCAGCTCCTCCTCTACTTTCTAACCTCTCAGGCCAAGACATTTCTTCCTTGATAAAGAGCGCAGATCAGCAGTTGAACTTTCAGAGATTTCAGTGCCATTCTCAGGCAACTGAAAGATGTGTGAAGCTAGTAACTGAGGCCAGTGCTGCAGTATGTGGTCCAATTGCAAGAGAAGGACACATAAAGTCAAAGCATGCCTCTCTCAGGCTCATGTCATATTCTAGCACAAAATCAGACTTCAGACAGAATCAGACAGAAACCTGTGGTTTCACAGTAAAGCGCATATTGTGTAATTGAGCCGGCATGTACTGTGCTTTGCATATTGTGAGACATAACGAAGCTTGCCGCAGCACTACATGGTCTATAAGTATGCAAAATGCAATAGAAATTGATTGTAATTCTTGTTACCTCTTTACAAAAGCAGTTTTGGATAATTGTATTGTTTGTATTATTAAAATAAAACAGTTGTATGTAAATGAATAAGGCCTATATGCCAAAATGCATTAATTGCACAAAATGCCCAAACTTCATTGTCTCTGGGGAAGCTCTTAATACTCATTTAAAAATACAAAATTTTCACTGAACAAATCACTGATACCGTGCACAACTTTCCCGCACTATTAGAATTTTAAATTCGGAAATTTTTAAAATTTCGTCCTTTTCACTCCACCCTAATATACAGGGTGTAAAAGTAAAAGGTGGACCAATGTTTAACATTTAATATCTCGGCCACGTGTGTAGTGATTTCAATAAAATTTATAGGCCATATACCTGGGAAGAGATACGGACAACTCGCCCCCAGTAACACAGGCAGCAATTGCAGCTGTCCTCATTTGTTAGCGATCTGGCGAATCGGGGTGCAAAGGGGGGGGGGTGGGAGCGAATGGCTGAGGAAGAATTTTCCGCAAAACCTTTTCATTCAGGGGGCAAATTTGTTCATATGTTTCAATTTATACTCAAACAAGTTCGTAGGAACTCTAAAGATTTCAAAGGTATTCCAAGTTTTCTTATCTGTCTTCAAAAACGGTTTATTTAAGGGTTTCTATTACATCAACAAGGGTTACTAGCAACTGGATGATGATGACAGCAATAATAATAATAATAATAATAATAACTGTTTGACATTGTGACGTGTAAAATAGCGAGTGAATTCGAAGAGAAGGAGATGACGACTGCAAAGGCGTTTTTGAATTATGGAAGAAGTCGGTTGGCGCCACGTGACTATTCGAGCGACGCCCCGCCAAATATTTATCTAGCGCTTTTATCCAAGAGGAGCGATGCGAATCATGCGATCCATTAATATATGGTCTCCTGCTAAACATTGAACATCAACAAACCATTTTAAATTACAATTCTACGATATCCGTTATTTTTACGTGGAGCCTTTCAAGGCGCGCCACGACAATCCGATTGTCCGAGAATCATGTTTTATTAATTTTAGACTTTACTTCTTGAGAGAGTATTCGAGGAAAAATCAATCTGTTCTTTTGGATTCAAGAGTCCCGTGCTGTGCAAGTATGGATTATCCGAAGTTTCGTCTGAGAAGTTTCAAAACAGTACCTCTTTATTATAAGCTACAATGTGGCAGCCTTCATGAATTACCGATAAAATATTGCTCACTAAATCCCACAGATGATGATACCATATGCTACTATTATGATATTTATGCAATTCCTTGGAACAGGAATCCTCCAAAAAATACCAAATGCACTGTTCTTCGAATAGACAGCAAACAGACCCCGCCAGGATATGCAAGATTGATGGTCGATCGAGACAACACGGATGATAATCCCACTTACTTCCGACGACCACCCGTGTTGAGGGACATAGAAACAGGAGGTCCATCATTGTCGATAATTGATCAAGACAACAACAAGAAGGATAATCTCATTGACTTCAAACGACAATCCTTTTTAAGTGACATACTAACATCGCAGCATGACCATAGGCTAACACAAGAAGATCGGGCGAATTTAACATTAAATGCTAATGTAAAAGCGTTCGACTTGGTGCTCGCAGTCTACAGTCCGTATTGGCCAGTTGAAGCCGAAGAATGGAGAAATCGTAAAAGATTTCACGGATGGCCGAATGAGAAATTGATCGCCAGGATAACAAGAGGCGGTTGTCATTTTGTTTCTAAACTTCGTACATGGAGCTCTTGTGGCGACACAGAATGGAGATTCTCATTCTCAAGAGCGGAACTTCTATTGATTCACAGTTGGACGCCAGATCAGAAATTCGCATATCATGTCATTCGAGTCATCAAGAGAAGAATTTCGGAGTCTTGTGGTGTAGATAGAAACAAAACATTTCAAACCTACTATTTCAAAACACTTATGTTCTGGGCCTGCGAAGAATTCCCCCCAGAATTTTGGGGAAAGCAAAATATAAACACCTGTGTAGAAACATTGCTTCTTCGGTTTCTCAGATGTCTAAAGGAGAAACTATGTCTAAGTTATTTTATCCCTAAATGCAATATAATGAGTCATCTGATATCTGAAGATAGTTTTGAGAAAGAATTGCAAACGTTGCAGATATTCTTGAGGAATAGAATTGAAATCGTTGACAAAGAGAAAAAGTCACCGACATCTCAAATGTCGGTGACTTTAATGCCATTCGAATATGCATGCGTCATCAGGATGCTACACTGCTTTCCTTACAATAAAGAATTAAATGGACGAGTATGGCATTTTATGTCTGAATGTGAATGGTTTTTACCAGAAATGAAAAACCTTCACGCAGCAATTGAGGCACATCTTCGTTTGATGTCTGTCGATAGTGGTCCTGAAAGACAAACAAACAAAGATTACGTTGTTTGTGATGAAAATTTTGATTTCGCTTCGTTTAACAGCGAACGGTATGAGTCATTGGAATATTTGAATCCCGACAAGTCATCGGATGAAAATTTTATAAGGATCATTGTTCGCAAACTCTTGAGAGATCCAGTTGTATTGTACCGTCGAATGAACGATAGAGAAGAGTATGTTTCCAAGATAATTAGAAAATCTAATGTTTTAACACTGCGTGGCGTCACATCAGCTTACCGCGCAAACTTTTATTTTACGGCCATGCAGTCTTACAAAGAATGTCTCACTGAATGCGAGAAATGTTATGAAATGCTTCAGAACAAAAGCCATAATGAATTTATAGATAATAGCCCATTCAATCTTTCTTCTTACATGCCTGTTTTGATATGTAACAGTTTATCACAGCTATTTGATGAACATTTACAAGTAATTTTAGGATTTGCTACTTTGCAGAGAAATATCTCTTCCTCCAATTCTACTGTATCTTCTCATGAAGTATGCTTGAAATTGACAGCATGGGAATTTATGAAATACATCTACATTCAATGTAAACGAAAGCTATATTCAATACCTGAGCCGATTGATTGTTCTTATCCCGTTAATTCGAATTTCTATCAAACTAACATTTCAGATATCATTCGACCACGCATGTCTCAATTAATTGAAAACGGTCATTGCAGCGCAGTTATACTGTTTGCTGCATTACGACAGAGCAGAAGATATAAGAATTCAATAATGGGTACTAATAATAGAGCATTTGAGAATTCTGTAGACAGTCCTTTTATTCCTGACTACATTAGTCACCACAAGTGTGGCGCATACTGCTTAAAACAAGTCAGAAAAGATATTTAATTCAAATGAAACAAAATAATAACTAAAAATTGCACTTCTGTCCAACACGGGCTTTAACCTTCAACTCTCCTCTACAAAATAACTAAACCGGAACACACAAACCAAACCGGAACTCTCAAAATCAAAACCAGAACCGAAGATAGTATATAATCTTTCTCCCTCTATGCCTTTGTATAGCCCATATATTTCTAAACCCTGACAGCATGTTATCCAGAAAATGCACAATTTTCATTTCGCATTGGCCTAATGCTTTTGTGTCTTGATTAAATCCTGTTCGATCTTTGCTTTTTCTGTATCTGTAATATTCGCATAATTTGTATGTTTTTTCTGATATTTGGATTCGTTTATATAATTGACATCGGAATTTTCAACTCCTGTCAGCGTTGCTAAGTTGCAACCGATCGAATTAAAACTGTTCATGTACTGTAGACCTATACGTTAATTCCTGTTATTATGAGACTACATAACGGTTACTTGACAACAATAATATTACGTCATATTCCGTTTAATTAAAATTAATCTTGAATTTCGGTTTGTTTCTAAAGAAAATATTCCCTTCATTCTGACAAAATCGCTTTGCCATTTTTCGAACAAAAGCTATGACCTCAAGACTGCCGTCGAAACTACATCAGCCCTTTTGACCAATTCAACGCAGTGCTAATTTCAGACGTAATTTTTACACAAGCTTCTTCATGCGATGGGATTACGACGACAATGACATCGCCTTGATGAATCGCAAACAGTGGCGGTTCCACCATGTTGACGTCTGGGGATGCCTCTTCTCCACTGGGGTTCCGGATGACCTTTCTTTGATTGTCAACCTATTTTCCGGTGAGTTTAAAACAACATTAGTGAAAAATACTGCAAAGGACCTTTTTTTGCTTGTCGGCCTTTTTTGGCAGGGTTTCGTAGCATTTAGTGAGCAAAGCACAATTAACAATGACTCCTTTCTCTTTTTTCTTGTTTTCCTTCTTCACTTTGCATCCCTCCGGCCTTCACCAACTTCCAATAAAATTTTTCACCCCCTCCCCCAAAAAGAATTCCTGAAACGAAACCGCCACTGACCGCAAACATAATTTGCGACAATATTAGAAATTGAAATCTATTTTAATGATTTATTTTAATGATTTAAGATTAAAATGTAATTATTAAAATCATCAGCAAGTCAAACGACTACTATCTCTTAGTCAAAGAATCAAAACCAAACGGCGACTTGTATAGCGCTGCTTTGTAATGTATAGAAGCACCAGCCGATGACACACCAAATCAAAATCGCAAAATATAGAAGTAAACTCCAGGATTTCAGACCGGACAACACACAGCCGTCGACTGGTGAATAAGTCAGGCAGTGTATACCATGTGTCATAAGTTTGATCTGTATAGATCCGTCAGAAATATTTTCACATTCACTTCGCGCTTCGCCTATAATACTGTATTGTTTTCTGCCAAAGACAATATAATCGGTAAATAAACTAACAATATATATATATATATATATATATTATATATATATATATATATATATATATATATATATATATATATATATATATATTCAGCGCAATCCGACTGGTTAATTTCATGAATATCAGATACAAATATTTTAAAAATAAAAGTGTTCTCTTACATTGCCTAAGAAGCATTGTAAAGAAGGTAAGCGCCGTAGATTGCATTTCATTCGCAGGACGTCGTCAATGCCAGGTGTCAGTGGTCTGTTATTGATTGCTTTCCATTCGCCAGGTGTCGTCAGTGCTTTGTATATTAGGCTACTTTTCATTCGCCATTAAATGCATATCTTGAGAACTCGGCAATTTCATCCACACAGAAATTGATCCTTATCCGAGAAATTCTCCACGCTTTGTTTCAATGTTAATATGAAAATCCGAATGTAAGGGAACATGTCAATTTGTTTTTGCTTCTTCTTATTATACTCTTATGGTGCTACAGCGGTCATTATAATGATGTGATTTAAACAGTGGCGGCACCAGGTTGTGAACTGAGGCAAGGCCTGTGGCAGGGCCTAAAATGGTTTGCCAGGGCCACTAGGTCAGCCCGACTAGAGATATTTGTGGCAGTGTTTTATAGTATTTAAAATACAAGTATTTGAAATACGTATTTGAAATACATTTGATGTAGCCTATTTTGTATTTTATAGTCACTGAGAAAGTATATTGTATTTTGCATTTTAAATACATTTCAGAAGTATTTTGTGCATTTGAAATACAATTTACAGGCAAAATACTTTCTGTACTTTATTAAAAGTAAGCAACTGCCAACTAGTCACACCTAATTAAATTTAACCGGACTTGCTAAGCTTGCTTTCTTATTTTAAAAATAAATCTTTCATTATTATGCTTGTTCCGATACTGACAGCCTGAAACACACCTTACTTAGCAACTAAGATCAAGCCTCACACATACTTTACTTAGCAACTAAGATCAAGCCTCACACACACCTTACTTAGCAACTAAGATCAAGCCTCACACATACTTTACTTAGCAACTAAGATCAAGCCTCACACATAATTTACTTAGCAACTAAGATCAAGCCTCACCCATACTTTACTTAGCAACTAAGATCAAGCCTCACACATACTTTATTTAGCAACTAAGATCAAGCCTCACACATACTTTACTTAGCAACTAAGATCAAGCCTCACACATACTTTACTTAGCAACTAAGATCAAGCCTCACACATACTTTACTTAGCAACTAAGATCAAGCCTCACACCTACTTTACTTAGCAACTAAGATCAAGCCTCACACATACTTTACTTAGCAACTAAGATCAGATAAGTGTGTCATGCATTCGGTCAAGACGCGAACCCGAAACTGCGGAGATAATTTATTAACAATGCTACTGAGGTATGTTCCGGTCTCCTGTGATAAAACGGGTGGATGGCAAGAATCTTTTACATTTATAAGGCAGAGGGTGTCCAGGTCGCCAGAGGACGGCCATCAAAGGGGTTATTAAACCGCAGATCAAAAGCAACGCCTGTGGCGGGGAGGCGCGAAGGGGCAATTGAAATCCCACAATCCTGGGGTTGCGCAGGAAGGAGCTGTTGTTAACTTGTTACTGTAGGCCCTATTGATCTGTCGCTTTAATGCTGCCCGTTGAAAAGAATACTGGTTTGCGAATCACCAGAGACGTCATTTCACTGTTTTTCAGGGGGGAGGGCAAAACACTTTCGACTTTCGACCTGACAAGTTTGCAAAAAAGTTGACGACCTTTTATTTTTTGATTACTCGACATCAAGCACTCCTTTAGGGCTGCTGGCCTTTTTTTGCTTTCCAGTGTACTTTTACCTATTTGGCCAGCCAATTGGTATGTCAAAACTAAATAACACAGACATTGGCGAAAAAAATTTTTTCCCCCTAAAAATCAGGGGGGGCAAATGCCCCTCCCCTGAACCCCCAAATGACGTCCCTGCGAATCACATGCTTCGATAATTATAATTCCACGATTCCAGCATTTCGACAGCGGCTGCATGGGCATCTTCACTATCAACAACTCTGTGTCAGAATCACATACTCTGAGGACACTGATATTACATTCTAAATTGTGTTCTAAATACGAGGGAATCTAATTTCTTATACTGTATGCAGGGCTTTTTTCAGTGGGAACGCATGGGAACGCCGTTCCCACACCTGTTTTGCCAGATTGCATATATAATTATGGATATGTAATAATGCGTTTGGGAACGTACAGATGCGGCGTTCCCACGCCTGTTTTGTTGATGAGTAGAAAAGGAGGGGTTCCCAAACCTTTTTTCCTAGAAAAAAAGCACTGACTGTATGTATGTTGAACAACTTGGTCTCAAGCATCAACCATCCTTTGCATGTCACTGATAATGGCGGAAAATATACAGCGACACCTGAGAGATGATTTTTAAAAATGGGTTCCTATAAATAAAGAGAATTGATTAGAAATATAGATTGATTGATTGCTCGAATAGTTAGTTTTTAAAGAATGGTGTGGTGATGAGGCTTTTTGCTTGTCGTCTGCGGTATACTGTTGACTGTGTGTCTCTTGGATAGTGTGCAGTGGGTGGAAAAAGGTTGGAAAGCACTGGTCTACAGAAAATCATGTGATTAACTTAGTTATAAGACTAGTATAATTGCACCTTTTGCAGTCAGCTTCATTAACTATATTAGCTATATTAGCTTCGATTATATTATATTATTCGATTAGATTATATTAGCTATTATATTAGCTATATTAGCTTCGTACATAAATTACATAATTATTGGCTGGCCTCATTTTTCACATCTCAAAATGAGTTCGCAAACAAGAAAAAATATCTTCGAGTGGATATCACATTTTCATTTAAGCACCTAGAATAGAACTACTATACGCTGCTAAAGGATTGCTTAGTGAACGATCATCTTGAAGAACGCCTGTCTGACAATCTATTTTTGGACGCTGTTTTGGGGGGTCAACCCCTCTTTGGGGCTACTGACCAAAAATGTTTAAGCATCATAGGATAGATACATAGGATGACTTTTTTGCTTGTCAAGATTTTCTTCGAAGGTGGTTACGGCCAAAGGTCAAAACCAAAACCCCCTTCCGGAAATCCTGGCTACGCCACTATATATATATATATATATATATATATATATATAGTATGTATTGGATTATGTGGTTTTGTAAATCAATCTTCTACTAGATTTTTAGCCTAGAACATCTAAATTAAACAGCGTTAGGTAAAGTATTCTCAAATTTATTCTCTCAATAATATTCTAGTTCAAAGATAAAAATCATATGTAGCTAAGAATCTTGAATTCTTTGAGACGGTATTTCAGCTGTCTATCAATGCCATCTAGTAAAGCAAGACCCCTTTCATTTCAGTTTGAAAGACTATGCAACGTCCACTACAGAAAATTAAACTTTTCTCGCTACCCTTCGCATATGAGGTTCCTGAAAAACTACGCATTTAAGCCGGTCACTGTTCAAGTAAGAATTCGACAATGCAAATGCTCCATTGACATTATTCTTGTTGATAGTACAACAACTACTACTACTACTGCTACTGCTACTGCTGCTGCTGCTACTACTACTACTACTACTACTACTACTACTACTACTACTACTACTACTACTACTACTACTACTACTACTACAATCCTATATATCATAATAAATCATACAAAAATAGGCCACAGTTAGTTCGAAATGTCCTTCATCTCAATCGTTCAGCAATCGGTTCTGAAACCAGACGTTAGAGGGAGTGCTTTCCCTTTAGGGCAGTCGCCCGCTTAATGCCCTTTAATTTCGTTTTCCGTGGGCCTGTTAGAGAAAGCCAAATAGATTTCCTTAACTGTGAATCGATCAAATGAATATATTTCCCATACAGGAAACTTCATGTGCTGCTAAAGACAGAAATTTTCTCCGACGCCTTCTCTGATTAGGTAAGAGAAACACTTCTAAACAACTTGTCTGTTTCCCTACGCCCCTGGTGATCGCTCTCAACAGATAATTATATTGTGTTTGAAACTGACGACAGCAGAATGACATTATATCATAGTGGTTTTTTAACAGTCAAATCCTATGAGATATCCCGTTCAAGTCCAAGTCTAATGTAAGCCAATGAGGATTTGTGTTCTGTTCTCTCGCTTTGACTTTCTTGATTTTAACTTTCTTGATATTAAATTTTGCTAATCGGTCATTTTTAAAGTATTATTTAGAAAACACGCGAGTTTTATTAAAGGACTATGCTACAAGCCAAGATGAGAAGCAAATGGAGAGAGAGAGAGAGAGTCGAACAGACAGACATACACACAGAGAGAGACAGAGAGAGATACAGAGACAGAGAGAATCAGAGAGAGAAAACTGTTTCGAAATAAAAGAGGTAGTTTTTATGAAATGATCTTGCACGTAATCTTTCTCCTTGAAATCCTATTTTACTTGTCTGCGTAATTGAAATAAGCAATTCCAGAAGAATCTGAAAATCAATCCGCAGCAGATTGGAACTTATAGATGACTCATCTCAGATCCCGAATTCATAATTTTAGAAACTCTTATATAATTAATCAATATATGCGGATAATTCAGAAAGCAGATTTTAAGGAAATGGCAGGGTTTTTACATCCGCGGATTGAATAGTCGAAAATCATTCAACCAAATGTTCTTTGTACATTTCTCTCAATCTCTCTCATGAGTATGTATAATTTTTGTGAATATACTGTATATATATATATGCCTCCTTTCTTCCACCCTTCATCTTTCACCCCTTCCTCTGTTTTTCCGTGCCATTCTCCGCTCGCTCTTCGATCTCCTTCTCCACAACCTCCCTTTCTTTTTCTTTTCCCTCCCCATCTACTCTACACAAAACTGCTTTCTCTTTCGTCACTTTCTCCCTCCCAGCCCTTTATACACAGCTCTTCTCACATCTTTACTTCCCCCTCTCCTTTCCCTACCTATTCCTCCTCATTGTTTATCATCATCAGTTCATCATTTGTTTTACTTAAAGTGTGTGTTTTATTAGTTTATTATTAGTTTATTATTGTTTTTTGTTCTATTTGATGATGTGCTTGTCACGAAACAAAGATTAGTATTGCTCTATGCCCTTTTTATACTCTCCCTTCCACAATTATATCCTACTCCTTTCTCTCATCCTCCCCTTTTCTGCCCTCCTCGTTTATAAGTGCCGCTAATATAATTCCCAATGCTTTCTGTATTTACACAGCAGTTGACTCATCGTTCACTCAATTGCAGTGCTAAAACGCGTATAGCAATGGGAACATTGCGAAGGTAAACATAGGATCGGCGGAAAAGGCTGGCCAGCGTCCGCCGATGTATGGCTTAGCCACCCTTATGGGATGATGCCATGAAACCGGTGATCAGCACCGAACCTTACGTGTGAACCTTAATCTTAACCTTACTCAGTATTTGCAGTGACCATCATCAGCTAGTTGCAAAAGCTAGCATTTTAACCATGACATGGCACATGATGATGACGACGATGATGAGAATAAGGTAGAGAAAGAGGAAACATACATTCAAGCGAGCGAGCATTTTATTGAAATGTAATTAGGCAATCAAGTCTTTTCCCATGGCCAACTATATGCCGCATTATCGCGAGATAGAAACCGGACAAACTTCAAACTGCTTATTAAGCCATTTTCCTAGTCAAAAGCAAACCGTCGAAAAAATTCTAGAACATAAACAAAATATCAGGTTAGGAAATAGTTAACTTCCCCGTTATTTTTGACGAGCAAACAGCTATAGTTTAGAGATAGTCAAGGCGTGGATATTTCTCATTTTGTTTTCCTCTTCCCTTTGTCCATTTATAGTATATTGTGATGGCCACTATACCGCTCTGGAGCTGCAGAAATATAGGCCACGCCTAATTGATTAAAATATTATAGTCGTAAGTCTAGGGTTCTAGGCTTCTAGGACTTTCAGAAAGGCAACTGATCCTAATGAGAGAGGCGGAGTCACTTGACGAATAATTTATGAGATATGAATGGTTCTCACACAGGGCAAACGCTCCTGAACCACTTTAAATCTTGTTATATTATTAGTATTATTATTATTATTATTATTTGTTTATTTCCAAAAATCTTAAATATCTGAGAATATCAACGTCTATTCGAGAAGTTATACATATTTTCTGAAATACAAAATAAAATAAATATTAAAAGGCCCTGTGATTTACATGTTTATTTTCAAAAATCTTAACTATATGAGAATATCAACGTCTAATCGAAGTCAAACTCAGTTCCCTGTCTTTCAGAGACTACTCATAATGCCCAGTCCAAAGCAGACATTATAAGCTTAGTAGAAAAATTATACAATGCAAGTGAAAAACATTATCAAAACTGAACGTTTTAAAACGACTAATCCTTCAACTACATCCAAACACAGATGTCTAAATGACAGTTGGCTGAGAAGCTAAACATATTTTCCCTAGTATACAAAATGAAATAAATATTAAAAAGGACCTGTGATTTACATGTAAAAATCATTCGACGCGAAAATATTACCGGTTTTAAACCGCTGAGATTAAAATTTTTAAATATTAACAAAGTCGCTAAAAAGTGAATTTAAAGAGCCGATGAACGAAGGTTGACATCTGGTGTTTCTTCTCTCCTAAAACCCAAGCTAACCGTTAACGGTCATCAGAAGGCAAAGGCTACAAACTCATGTTTTGTATTAGCAAAGGCACTAAATACTTTATGTAAGTAAGTAAGTAAGTAAAATCTCGTTAACTTCTATAGCACTTTCAAAAGATGCACCGAAGTAGCTCCTTATTCCTATGCACTTTCAAAAGATGCACCGGCGCTTATGTATATACAGGGTGTAAAAGTAAAAGGTGGACCAATGTTTAACATTTAATATCTCGGCCAAGTGTGTAGTGATTTCAATAAAATTATTTATAGGCCATATACCTGGGAAGAGATACGGACAACTCGCCCCCAGTAACACAGGCAGCAATTGCAGCTGTCCTCATTTGTTAGCGATCTGGCGAATCAGGGGTGGGGGCGAATGGCTGAGGACGAATTTTTCGCAAAACCTTTTCATTTAGGGGGCGAATTTGTTCATATGTTTCAATTTATACTCAAACAATTTCGTAGGAACTCTAAAGATTTCAAAGGTATTCCAAGTTTTCTTATCTGTCTTCAAAAGACAAAAACGGTTTATTTAAGGGTTTCTATTATATCAGCAAGGCTACTAGCAACTGGATGATGATTGCAATAATAATAATAATAATAATAATAATAATAATAATAATAATAATAATAATAATAACAATAATAATAACTAAAAAGATGCTCGCTTCGCTCGCGCTCGCTTCGCTCGCAGTGCGGGATAATACTAAAACCCAATCATTGAATTCATGCTGCTGAACAACGTTTCAATGACGTACATGTGCATACGCCACGTAGCCAAGCTCTGACGCTGCAATGTACGCTTAGTCAAACGCTTCACGTGGCCGTTCGCTTCGCGTGGCCGTTCGCTTCGCGTCACCGTTCGCTTCGCGAGTTGTAGGCCTACACACTAAGACGCTGCAACGTACGCTTCGTCAAACGCTTCGCGTCGCCGTTCGCTTCGCGTCGCCGTTCGCTTCGCGTCGCATTTCGCTTCGCGAAGCCTAATATTCCAGAACGACCAATCAGAACGTTCACCCAGCAGAGATGTAGTACTTGGTACTTGTACTTGTACTCGAGTTGTACTCGAGTACAAATTTTTAGTACTTGTACTTGTACTCAGAGGCCAGGTACTTGTACTTGTACTCGGAGTTTTTGGAATGCAAGTACTTGTACTTGTACTTGTACTCGGAGGCCAGGTACTTGTACTTGTACTTGTACTTGAAGCATTGTGTACTTGCTACATCTCTGGTTACATGTACTTCAAGGATACCAGTAATGATGTTCATTTGATGACAAGCACATCCTCACAGATGGCCAAGTACCTAGAACTCAACAATATGTATGATGAAGCCACTGATACCATTGTATTTTGGAACAGTGAAGTTAATAGAAAGGAGTTCAACAGGCTGTATAATGCAGCCATTAGAGCCCTTAGTGTGCCTGATTCTAGTGCACCAATTCAACGCGTATTTAGCCAAGCTGGCTTGATCGCGAGACCGCATAGGGCTAAGATGACCGATGCAAGACTATCATCTGTAATTTTGTAAGTGCCACTGTGATGATATTTAGATGCTAATAGTGTCAATTTTATTCGTGGCCGGACAAAATGTCCGAGGACAAAATGTCACGGACAAAATGTCATGGTTTAGGGTTAGTGTTAGGGTTAGAGTTAGGATGACATTTTGTCCGCTGACTTTTTTCCGCTGACATTTTGTCCCCATGACATTTTGTCCGTGACATTTTTTCGTGGCATTTTGTTCTCGGACATTTTGCTCTAGCACCATTTTATTGAATAACCGTGACAAACAGCTACCCGTTAATAAAGTGTAGGTCTACTTGCTGTTTGTATTTGGCTATGAGGATCGGTACTTGTACTTGAGGGCAAGTTGAGGCTTCGCTACTTATACTTGTGCTCGCAGTCTTATGGATTAGTTACCACAGTAATCTTCAGTACTTGTACTTGTACTTGTACTTGGAGGCCAGGTACTTGTACTTGTACTTGTACTCGGAGGCCAGGTACTTGTACTTGTACTTGTACTCGGAGGCCAGGTACTTGTACTTGTACTTGAAGCATTGTGTACTTGCTACATCTCTGTCACCCAGCCAACCAATCAGGACGCTTGAAGGTAACGAATGAGAACGTCACGCAGCCAACCAATCAGAACGCTCACACAGCCAACCAATGAGAACGCTTGAAGGTAACAGACATACAGAGCAAGGATCTTAATATTATACAAAAAAATGCTCGCTTCGCTCGCACTCGCTTCGCTCGCACTCGCTTCTCTCTTCGCTCGCAGTGCAGGCTCGCTTCGTTCGAGGCAACGAATATTCCAACAAACAAATTAAACATAAACTGCTTACACAAATCGGGCCTAAATGTGCTCTATAAAATTAGCCTTAAGCGAAGCGTAACTGCGTCTTTCTAACGTTTATAACCGCTGAGATATAGGTGCTATACGAAGCTCCTATTCACCATTCTGCGCTGCACAAACATGCATTTAATTTAACTAATAATCGATGAATAATTAATTCCTTTGCAAGAAACCCGGGGATAAAAATTTCAGGAATCGATAGAAACGTAAGGAATTATAAAAAGGGACTTTTAAAGTTTAAAGTACTAAACGGAACATTTGAAATTCATAATGCTAATCTATAGGGCATGACGTTGCACTTTTGCATCCAATTGCGGTAGATTTCGGGAGTAGAAAGGGGGGGTATATTCCGAAGGCACACAGCCAAGCTCAACCAAAGGGATGGTTGGTTGGGAGATGGATGGGGAGAGGGGGTGGAAGAGGGATGGGGAGAGGGGGTGGAGGGAAAGAGGGTTGGGAGGGAAAGGGGTTGGGAAGAGGGGTGGAGGAAGGGGGTTGAGAGAGGGTTTGGGGGGTTGGGAGGAGAGGAAGGAGGTTGGGAGAGGGAGGGGGATGGAAAGAGGGTGGGGAAGGGGGAACGGGGTGGAGGAAAAAGAGAGGGGTTTGTTTGAGAGAAGGATGGGGAGAGGGAAAGGGAACGGGGGTTTGAGCTGCAATTAAGACGCTTCGAACGCTCCGTTGATTAGAAAATAATAGACAATGGTTGTCAATGGCAACAGCTTCGTGCACAGCCCAGGACAGAGGTTACGCAATTCGATTGTTACACAGTTTTGATTAAACAATAGACAATGGTTGTCAATGGCAACAGCCTAGTGCACAGCCCAGGACAGAGGTTACGCATTCGACTTCGCAACGTCGATTTGTGACCAATCAGAAGGCTTGAAGGTAACACACAAACTGGACAAACAGAGCAAGAATCTTAATTATATAAATAATACTAATGATAATAATAATAACTGTTTGACATGGTGACGTGTAAAATAGCGAGTGAACTCGAAGAGAAGGAGATGACGACTGAAAAGGCGTTTTTGAATTATGGAAGAAGTCGGTAGGCTCCACGTGACTATTCGAGCGACGCCCCGCCAAATATTTATCTAGCGCTTTTATCCAAGGGGAGCGATGCGAATCATGCGACCCATTAATACATGGTCACTTGCTAAACATTGAACAGCAACAAACCATTTTAAATTGCAATTCTACGATATCCGTTATTTTTACGTGGAGCCTTTCAAGGCGCGCCACGACAGAAACCGATTGGCCGAGAATCATGTTTTATTAATTTTAGACTTTACTTCTGGAGAGAGTATTCGAGGAAAAATCAATCTGTTCTTTTGGATTCAAGAGTCCCGTGCTGTGCAAGTATGGATTATCCGAAGTTTCGTCTGAGAAGTTTCAAAACATTGCATTCTTATTATCCGCTACCATGTGGCAGCTTTTATGAATTACCGATAAAATATTGCGAACTAAATCCCACAGATGCGGATGCCATATGCTACTATTGTGATATTTGTGCAATTCCTTGGAACAGGAATCCTCCAAAAAATACCAAATGCACTGTTCTTCGAATAGACAGCAAACAGACCCCGCCAGGATTTGCAAGATTGATGGTCGATCGAGACAACACGGATGATAATCCCACTTACTTCCGACGACCACCCATGTTGAGGGACATACATACAGGAGGTCCATCATTGTCGATAATTCATCAAGACAACAACACGAAGGATAATCTCATTGGCTTCAAACGACCATCCCTTTTAAGTGACATACTAACATCGCAACATGGCCATAGGCTAACACAAGAAGATCGGGCGAGTTTAACATTAAATGATTACGTAAAAATGTTCGACTTGGTGTTCGCAGTCTACAGTCCGTATTGGCCAGTTGAAGCCGAAGAATGGAGAAAGCGTAAAAGATTTCACGGATGGCCGAATGAGAAATTGATCGCCAGGATAACAAGAGGCGGTTGTCATTTTGTTTCTAAACTTCGTACATGGAGCACTTGTGACGACACAGAATGGAGATTCTCATTCTCAAGAGCGGAACTTATATTGATTCACAATTGGACGCCAGATCAGAAATTCGCATATCATGTCATTCGAGTCATCAAGAGACAAATTTCAGAGTCTTGTGGTGTAGATAGAAACAAAACATTTCAAACCTACTATTTCAAAACACTTATGTTCTGGGCCTGCGAAGAATTCCCCTCAGAATTTTGGATTAAACAAAACATAAATAATTGTGTACAGACATTGCTTCTTCGGTTTCTCAGATGTCTAAAGGAGAAAGTATGTCCAAGTTATTTTATCCCTAAATGCAATATAATGAGTCATCTGATATCTGAAGACAGTTTTGAGAAAGAATTGCAAACGTTACAGATATTCTTGAGGAAAAGAATTGAAATCGCTGACAACGAGAAAAAGTCACCGACATCTCATAAGTCGGTGGGTTGGATGCCATTCGAAAATGCATGCGTTATCAGAATGCTACGCTGCGTTCCTTACAATAAAGAATTAAATGGACGAATATGGGATTTTATGTCTGAATGTGAATGGTTTTTACCAGAAATGAAAAACCTTCACGCAGCAATTGAGGCACATCTTCGTTTGATGTCTGTCGACAGTGCTCCTGAAAGACAAACAAACAAAGATTACGTTGTTTGTGATGAAAATTTTGATTTCGCTTCGTTTAACAGCGAACGGTATGAGTCATTGGAATATTTGAATTCTGACAAGTCATCGGATGAAAATTTTATAAGGATCATTGTTCGCAAATTCTTGAGAGATCCAGTTGTAGTGTACCGTCGAATGAGTGATAGAGAAGAGTATTTTACCAAGATAATTAGAGAATCTAATGTTGCAACACTGCGTGGCGTCACATCAGCTTACCGCGCAAACTTTTATTTTACGGCCATGCAGTCTTACAAAGAATGTCTCACTGAATGCGAGAAATGTTATGAAATGCTTCATAACAAAAGCCATAGTGAATTTATAAATAACAGCCCATCCAATCTTTCTTCTTACATGCCTGTTTTGATATGTAACAGTTTATCACAGCTATTTGATGAACATTTACAAGTAATCTTAGGATTTGCTACTTTGCAGAGAAATATCTCTTCCTCCAATTCTACTGTATCTTCTCATGAAGTATGCTTGAAATTGAAAGCATGGGAATTTATGAAATACATCTACATTCAATGTAAACGAAAGCTATATTCAATACCTGAGCCGATTGATTGTTCTTATCCCGTTAATTCGAATTTCAATCATACTAGCATTTCAGATATCATTCGACCACGCATGTCTCAATTAATTCAAAACGATCATTGCAGCGCAGTTATACTGTTTGCTGCATTACGACAGAGCAGAAGATATAAGAATTCTATAATGGGTACTAATAATAATAGAGCATATAAGAATTCTTTAGACGGTCTTTTCATTCCTGACTACATTAGTCACCACAAGTGTGGCGCCTACTGCTTAAAACAAGTCGGAAAAGATATTTAATTCAAATGAAACAAAATAATAACTAAAAATTGCCCTTCTGTCCAACACGGGCTTTAACCTTCAACTCTCCTCTACAAAAAAACTAAACCAGAACACACAAACCAAACCGGAACACTCAAAATCAAAACCAGAACCGAAGATAGTACATAATCTTTCTCCTCTATGCCTTTGTATAGCCCATATATTTCTAAACCCTGACAGCATGTTATCCAGAAAATGCACAATTTTCATTTCGCATAGGCCTAATGCTTTTGTGTCTTGATTAAATCCTGTTCGATCTTTGCTTTTTCTGTATCTGTAATTCTCGCATAATTTGTATGTTTTTTTGTTTCTGATATTTGGATTCGTTTATATAATTGACATCGGAATTTTCAACTCCTGTTAGTGTTGCTCAGTTGCAACCGATCGAATTAAAACTGTTCATGTACTGTAGGCCTATACGTTAATTCCTGTTTTTATGAGACTGCATAACGGTTACTTGACAACAATAATATTACGTGATATTCCGTTTAATTAAAATTAATTTTGAATTTCGGTTTGTTTTTAAAGAAAATATTCCCTTCATTCTGACAAAATCTTTTTGCCATTTTTCGAACAGAAGCTATGACCTCAAGACCTGCCGTCGAAACTACATCAGCCCTTTTGTACGATTCAACGCAGTGCTAATTTCAGACGTAATTTTTACACACACTTCATGCGATGGGATTACGACGACAATGATATCGCCTTGATGAACCGCAAACAGTGGCGGTTCCACCATGTTGACGACTGGGGATGCCTCCCCCACTGGGGTTCCGGATGACCTTTTTGATTGTCAACCTATTTTCCGGTGAATTTAAAACAAAATTAGTGAAAAGTACTGCAAAGGATCTTTTTTGCTTGTCGGCCTTTTTTGGCAGGGTTTCGTACCATTTAGTGAGCAAAACAAATTAACAGTGACTCTTTTCTCCTTATTCTTGTTTTTCTTCTTCACTTTGCATCCCTCCGGCCTTCACCAACTTCCAATAAAATTTTTCACCCCCTCCCCCACAAATAATTCCTGAAACGAAACCGCCACTGACCGCAAACATAATTTGCGACAATATTAGAAATTGAAATCTATTTTAATGATTTATTTTAATGATTTAAGATTAAAATGTAATTATTAAAATCATCAGCAAGTCAAACGACTACTGTCTCTTAGTCAAAGAATCAAACCCAAACGGCGACTTATATAGCGCTACTTTGTAATGTATAGAAGCACCAGCCGATGACACACCAAATCAAAATCGCAAAATATAGAAGTAAACTCCAGGATTTCAGACCGGACAACACACAGCCGTCGACTGGTGAATAAGTCAGGCAGTGTGTGTGTCATGTGTCATAAGTTTGTCATGTGCCATGTGTCATAAGTTTTATCTGTATAGATCCGTCAGAAATATTTTCACATTCACTTCGCGCTTCGCCTATAATATTGTTTTTCTGCCAAAGATTTCGGCAGAAATCGGCAAAAATCGGTAAATAAACTAACAATAAATATATATATAAATATTATACTGTATATATATTCAGCGCAATCCGACTGGTTAATTTCATGAATATCAGATACAAATATTTTAAAAATAAAAGTGTTCTCTTACATTGCCTAAGAAGCATTGTAAAGAAGGTAAGCGCCGTAGATTGCATTTCATTCGCAGGACATCGTCAATGCCAGGTGTCACCGGTCTGTTATAGATTGCTTTCCATTCGCCAGGTGTCGTCAGTGCTTTGTATATTAGGCTACTTTTCATTCGCCATTAAATGCATATCTTGAGAACTCGGCAATTTCATCCACACAGAAATTGATCCTTATCCGAGAAATTCTCCACGCTTTGTTTCAATGTTAATATGAAAATCCGAATGTAAGAGAACATGTCAATTTGTTTTTGCTTCTTTTATTATACTCTTATAGTGTTGCAGCGGTCATTATAATGATGTGATTTAAACAGTGGCGGCACCAGGTTGTGAACTGAGGCAAGGCCTGTGGCAGGGCCTAAAATGGTTTGCCAGGGCCACTAGGTCAGCCCGTCTAGAAATATTTGTCATCATCATCATCATCAGCAGCAGCAGCAGCAGCAGCTCATAGGCCCCTCAGGAACCGTCGAGACCAATAGCATGCTGAACGATTCTTTTCCAATTTTCGCGGTCTTGTGCCGCATGTATTGCCTCTCCAAGATTTAATCCCATCCACTCTCTGATGTCATCGAACCATCGTCTTCTGGGCCTTCCAGGAGGACGTGTTCCCTCCATTGTTCCCTCCATTGCAACGTTCAGAATTCTCTTCTCCTCCATGCGACTGACATGACCAAACATCTAGAGCTTCCTTTCTTTGATTGTGTTTATCACATCACTGTCGATCCTGATTCTTCTCCTTACTTCTTCCGTCGTGATTTTCATTCCTCGCCATATCTTAAGAAGCCGTCGGTAGCATCGCATTTCGAAAGCCAGGAGTCGCCTGCAGTCATTCTTTTTCAGTGTCCAAGTCTCGCCTTCATAAAGGAGCACAGAGAAGACACAGACTCGTAAAAGTTGGAGCTTTGTCTTGAGGGAGATCTTTCCAGAGCTCCATAGTTTGCCAAGGCGACCCAATGCTGAACTGGCCAGACCAATCCTCCTCCTAATCTCCTGACTACAATTCCCATCTGCACGCACCAAGCTTCCCAGGTATACAAACTGCTCGACCGTTTCCAACTTGGAGCTGTCTAAGGTGATTACCACCGGCTCCTCCACTCTACCTGCCACCATGACTTTTGTCTTTTTGACGTTGATTTCCAGACCTAACTTTTTACTTTCTTCATTTAATGTATTCAACATCTTTTGTAGTCCACTTTGCGTGAAGGACATGAGGTCGACGTCGTCAGCAAATCGCAAATCTTTCAGCGTTTTCCTTTGGATGCTTATTCCTCCCTCCTCTTCCTTTTCTAGTCTCTCCATTGCTCGCTCTAGCATGAGTAAGAATAGCAATGGTGATATTGGGTCACCCTGTCGTGAGCCCACTGTCGGCCTGAACCAGTTTCCGATTTTTCCGTTGACCTTGACTGCAGCCATCGCCGATTTATACAGGCTTTGGATGATCCTCAGCAGCTTGCCGTCCACACCATAGCTCTCCAGCGTCGCCCATAGCCCCTCATGCCAGACCGGACAAAACACTGCCGTCGACTGGTGAATAAGTCAGGCTGTGTATACCATGTGTCATAGGTTTGATCTGTATAGATCCGTCAGATGCCTTGGTGTAATCCACAAAACGGTTGTAGATACATCTTCCATATGTCCTGACCTGTTCTATAAGCAGTCTTAGTGTCAGGATTTGATGGGTGGTGCTCCTGCCACTTCTGAATCTTGCCTGCTCTTCAGATAGGTGGCATTCTACCTTTGCTCTTAGTCGTTGCAAAATGATCGACAGCAATACTTTGCACAAGAACATCATCTTTTTGTAGCGAATACAAAAAACCCTGGAAGACACAGCCGGAAGTGGACATGGGAATCAGCAGATGGACAGACCAAAAACATGATTGACTATGTTCTGGTAGACAGTAGGTTCAAAGAACATATACACAAGCAGAGACGTCATTTGGGGAGGGGGCTTGGGCCCCCCCCCCAAGGAAATAAAAATATTAATTTATAATGTATTAATGTGCAAACAAATTGCAAAAATTGCAGCAGACAGCGTGCTAAGCCTGATACTCACGGCTGTGGTCAATCGTCCAGTGGTCAAAAGTCCGCTGTGGTCAATCGTCCAGTGGTCAAAAGTCCGCTGTGGTCAATCGTCCAGTGGTCAATCGTCCTATGGTCAATCGTCCTATGGTCAATCGTCCTGTGGTCAATAGTCCGCGTACCGATGCAACAAGCGACTGTCTTGGTGACGTGTTGAGCGAATGTTAAACTCTCGTCGGGCAGAACCCCCAAGTTCCGGACTACGCTGGATCGGTTAATTTCGACAGGACCGATAATAACCTTGTTTAACGTCATCTTGGCCACCTGTACCTTGCTGCCTAGACATATCAGCTCTGACTTTTTCAGGTTTAGTTTTAACCTATTCTCTTGTAGCCATTTCTCAATGTCTAGTATACAGTCGGTTAGTGCTTGGGTCGCTCCTTCGGCTTGAACCGGGTCGTGACTGCAGTATATCTGTATATCGTCCGCGTAGAAATGATTATTTATCTGATGCTTCTTGACAACATCCTCGAGATCGCTAAGGAACAAAACGAACAGCAACGGGCCTAATATGGATCGTTGAGGGACGCCCCATGGCACGTTTCGAGTGGCAGACACCTTCCCTCCGTACGCTACTCGCGAAGTGCGATCAGAGAGGTACGATTGAATCCAGAGTAGCGCAGTTTCTCGGACTCCAAGTCTGTGTTCAAGTCTTTGTAGTAAGATGCCGTGATCCACGCAATCAAACGCCGCTGACAGATCAAGCAGTACCACAGTTGTAACCTTTCCAGTATCCACAGCATCAAGTACATCTGACAGGATATGCAGCAACGCCGTCTCCGTCGAATGATTTCGGCGGTAGGCAGATTGGAGTTTGGGAAACAAATCATTCTTGGTAAGATGAAACTTTAGCTGATTTGCTACTATGCGCTCCGTGATTTTCTATATGAAAGAAGATTGGATATGGGGCGATAGTTACGGCTGTGTGAAAAAGTCCTGCACGTTTATAGGATTTTGAGATTTTTGTTTTTTATGAATATCTGAATAACCATTAATGATTTATGGTAGGCCTATGCAAGTCTCAATATATTTCAACGGGTATTGATGTTTTTGGTAAAGAATTTACTAATTATTGTGTGATTGCCTTATGGATCCTCACAACAAAATATTTGTGAGGAGCGTGAAACGTGAAACGTGCAGGACTTTTTCACACAGCTGTAGATATTCTTCTGTTAGAACCAACTCCGCCAGAGCCGATGGCATGACCGGATGAGAAAGCGGATCCACACGTCCATTGTCTTTTGACGCACGAACTTATAAATAGACACACTAGCAGCAATTTCCAAAGATTATGGCTAGGATCTCAATTGGAAAGCAGCGATTGGATTCCAGTTCCTATGATTGGCTCAAAAAGCATGGACTAGACATTGGATAAACCATAGATTTATTATAATACACTAGATGCCGTCTATCTATGGCAAAGTCAGACCAAAGCTGAAGCCAAAAATCCACCACTTTGGTACAATGTTGTCATGGTAACCATTGTCTATATATATATATATACAGCCTATATATTTATTTGAAACACACCATGACATGATGACAGCATTGTACTAAAATGGCGGAAATCTGGCTTCACTTTCTGATACCATATAGACTCTTTCTTGTGATATTAAAGTCTATGGGATAAACTGTCACGAATAGCGCCATTCGATGCACGCGAACTCTCGTGCTATATACGTATTCGCAAAGGCACCACATTTATTTTGGATTAGGAAGAATAAGAATTCTTTAATGGATCCTCTCATTCCTGACCACATTAGTCAAAAGACATCTGAACGCCATAGAGAAATCCAGAAAAAGCACATTTAACATTTCTCATCATGCTTATGCTTAATCGTAAATGTGTAGGCCCTATTGATAAATTTCATTTCGTTCTTTGCTTGTTCTGTATATCTGTAATTCTCGCATAATCTGAATTGTGTTTGATTCTGATATTTGCATGCGTTTATATATTTGAAGTCGGAATTTGCAACTGTTGTCGGTATTTCTCAGTTGCAACTGGTGAAATTAACACTGTTCATATAGCCTATCCTACTGAACGTATTTTCAGTTATTATGAGACTGCACAACGGTTTGTTCTCTGACCCATTAAGGAAATCTTCCAACCAGTTAAGCATGCTGTATCCGTGTTTCTCGGTAATCAAAATCACTTTACAGCAATATTATTCCGATTAAAATTAATAATAGTACGCGTTTGTTTTGAGAAAAATCCTTCATACTGACTGACAAAAACATCTTTTAGTTGATACCAAACCAATTACCTCAAGATTGGCGTAGAAAATAGCAGCACCTTTGGCCAATTCAGCACAGCGCTAACCGACCTTTAGATATCCATATACAGTACACTGTAATTTATACACAGGTCTCATGCGACAGGGTTACAACGACATTGACATCGCTTTGA
The DNA here is from genome assembly GCA_018105865.1 of Metaphire vulgaris. NCBI lineage: Eukaryota > Metazoa > Annelida > Clitellata > Crassiclitellata > Megascolecidae > Metaphire > Metaphire vulgaris. The sequence goes on from CM030855.1 coordinate 13,340,701, forward strand.
TGAACGGCCAATATAATTCTCATATCCATAGAAGCACCCACAGATGTCCATGGGTCCATTTTTTTAGAGCCAAATCCAACCCAACCTATCAAATCTTCAACCCAACTCCACCCATGCCGATAATATGTTTAATTGACCCAACCCAACCCAACCCACTGTAATACATTACAGTTTCTTAAACCATGACTTATTTTCTGACCCAACCCAATCCAACCCACCATTAATATGAAAAGTCTGACCCAACCCAACCCATGAGTTAAACCAACCCAAGAACATCCGTGGAAGCACCAGCCGATGACACACCAAATCAAATTCTTAGCTAATCGAACTGTATGATTTCATGAATATCAGATAAAATAAAAATCAAAATTAAAATGTACCATATTATTGCTTTCAGCTTTCACGTTGTAAACAAAACAAGAAAGTCGTATATTACTTTCCATTCGCCAGATGTCGACAATGCATATAGTAGATTCTAATAATAATGTGATTTTAAGTGGACGTTAGAGGGAGTGCTTTCCCTTTAGGGCAGTCGCCCGCTTAATGCCCTTTTATTTCGTTTTCCGTGAGCCTGTTAGAGAAAGCCAAATAGATTTCCTTAACTGTGAATCGATCAAATGAATATATTTACCATAGAGGAAACTTCATGTGCTGCTAAAGACAGAAATTTTCTTCGACGCTTTCTCTGATTAGGTAAGAGAAACACTTTTAACCAACTTTTCTGTTCCTTTACGCTTCTGGTGAATGGTGATCGCTCTCAACAGATAATTATATTGTGTTTGAAACTGACGACAGCAGAATGACATTATATCATAGTGGTTTTTTAACAGTCAAATCCTACGAGATATCCCGTTCAAGTCCAAGTCTAATGTAAGCCAATGAGGATTTGTGTTCTGTTCTCTCGCTTTGACTTTCTTGATTTTAACTTTCTTAATATTAAATATTGCTAATCGGTCATTTTTAAAGTATTATTTAGAAAACACACGAGTTTTATTAAAGGACTATGCTACAAGCCCAGATGAGAAGCAAATGGAGAGAAAGAGAGAGAGAGTCGAACAGACAGACATACACACAGAGAGAGACAGAGAGAGATACAGAGACAGAGAGAGAGAGAGTCAGAAACTGTTTCGAAATAAAAGAGGTAGTTTTTATGAACTGATCTCCTTGCACGTAATCTTTCTCCTTGAAAACTTGTCTGTGTCATTGAAATAAGCAATTCCAGAAGAATTTGAAAATCAATCTGCAGCAGATTGGAACTTAGATGACTCATCTCAGGTCCAGAATTCATAATTTTAGAAACTCTTATATAATTAATCAATATATGCGGATAATTCAGAAAGCAGATTTTAAGGAAATGGCAGGGTTTTTACATCCGCGGATTGAATAGTCGAAAATGTTTCAACCAAATGTTCTTTGTACATTTCTCTCAATCTCTCTCATGAGTATGTATAATTTTTGTGAATATACTATATATATATACTGTATAAGTGTATATATATGCCTTCCCTCTTCCACCCTTCATATTTCACCCCTTCCTCTGTTTTCCGTGCCATTCTCCGCTCACTCTTCGATCTCCTTCTCCACAACCTCCCTTTCCCTTCCTTTTCCTTCCCCCATCTACGCTACACAAAACTGCTTTCTCTTTCGTCACTTTCTCCCTCCTAGCGCCTTATACACAGCTCGGCTCTTCTCACACCTCTACTTCCCCCTCTCCTTTCCTTACTTCCCCTCTCCTTTCCCTACCTATTCCTCCTCATTGTTTTATCATCAGTTCATCATTTGTTTTACTTAAAGTGTGTGTTTTATTAGTTTATTATTAGTTTATTATTGTTTTTCGTTCTATTTGATGCTGTGCTTGTCACGAAATAAAGATTATTATTGCTCTATGCCCCCTCTACTCTCCCTTCCACATTTCTATCCTACTCATTTCTCTCACCCTCCTCTTTTCTGCCCTTCTCGTTTATAAGTGCCGCTAATATAATTCCCAATGCTTTCTGTATTTACACAGCAGTTGACTCAGCGCTCACTCAATTGCAGTGCTAAAACGCGTATAGCAATGGGAACATTGCGAAGGTAACCACAGGATCGGCGGAAAAGGCTGGCCAGCGTCCGCCGATGTATGTGTGAACCTTTTAATCTTAACCTTACTCTGTATTTGCAGTGACCATCATCAGCTAGTTGCAAAAGCTAGCATTTTAACTATGACATGGCACATGATGATGACGATGATGAAAATGAGGAAGAGAAAGAAGGAAAATACATTCAAGCGAGCGAGCATTTTATTGACATGTAATTAAGCAATCAAGTCTTTTCCCATGGCCAATTATATGCCGCATTATCGCGAGAGAGAACCCGGACAAACTTCAAATTGCTTATTAAGCCATTTACCCGGTCAAAACCAAACCGTCGAAAAAATGCTAAAACATAAACAAAATATCGGGTTAGGAAATAGTTAACTTCCCCCGTCATTTTTGACGGGCAAACAGCTAGTTTAGAGATAGTTAAAACATGGATATTTCTCATTTTGTTTTCCTCTTGCCTTTGTCCATTTAGAGTATATTGTGATGGCCACTATACCTCTCTTGAGCTGCAGAAATATAGGCCACGCCTAATTGTTGTTTAAAATATTATAGTCTCTAGTCTAGGCTTCTAGGACTTTCAGAAAGGCAACTGATCCTAATGAGAGAGGCGGAGCCACTTGACGAATAATTTATGAGATATGAATGGTTCTCATACTGGGCAAACGCTCCTGAACCACTTTAAACCTTGTTGTTATTATTATTATTATTATTTATATTATTATTATTACTATTGTTATTATTATTGTTATTTGTTTAGTTCCAAGAATCTTAACTATCTGAGAATATCAACGTCTATTCGAGAAGTTATACATATTTTCCCAAATACAAAATAAAATAAATATTAAAAGGCCCTGTGATTTACATGTTTATTTTCAAACATCTTAGCTATATGAGAATATCAACGTCTAATCGAAGTCAAACTCAGTTCCCTGTCTTTCAGAGACTACTCATAATGCCCAGTCCAAAGCAGACATTATAAGCTTAGTAGAAAAAAATTATACAATGCAAGTGAAAAACATTATCAAAACTGAACGTTTAAAAACGACTAATCCTTCAACTATATCCAAGCACAGATGTCTAAATGGCAGTTGGCTGAGAAGCTAAACATATTTTCGCTAGTGTACAAAATGAAATAAATATTAAAAAGGACCTGTGATTTACATGTAAAAATCATTCGACGCGAAAATATTATACCGGTTTTAAACCGCTGAGATTATAAATTTTTAAATATTAACAAAGTCGTTAAAAGTGCACCGAAGTAGCTCCTTATTCCTATGCGCTAGGCGCTTATGTATATACAGGGTCTAAAAGTAAAAGTGGACCAATGTTTAACATTTAATATCTCGGCCACGTGTGTAGTGATTTCAATAATTTTTATACGCCATATACCTGGGAAGAGATACGGACAACTCGCCCCCCCCCCCAGTAACACATGCAGCAACTGCAGCTGTCCTCATTTGTTAGCGATCTGGCGAATCCGAAGAGGGGCGAATGGCTGAGGGAGAATTTTCCGGAAAACCTTTTCATTCCGGGGCGAATTTGTTCATATGTTTCAATTTATACTCAAACAATTTCATAGGAACTCTAAAGATTTCAAAGGTATTCCACGTTTTCTTATCTGTCTTAAAAACGGTTTATTTAAGGGTTTCTATTATATCAGCAGGGGTTACTAGCAACTGGATGATGATGATGATAGCAATAATAATAATAATAATAATAATAATAATAATAATAATAATAACTGTTTGACATGGTGACGTGTAAAATAGCGAGTGAATTCGAAGAGAAGGAGAAAACGACTGCAAAGGCGTTTTTGAATTATGGAAGAAGTCGGTTGGCGCCACGTGACTATTCGAGCGACGCCCCGCCAAATATTTATCTAGCGCTTTTATCCAAGGGGAGCGATGCGAATCATGCGACCCATTAATACACGGTCACCTGCTAAACGTTGAACAGCAACAAACCATTTTAAATTACAATTCTACGCTATCCGTTATTTTTACGTGGAGCCTTTCAAGGTGCGCCACGACAAACCGATTGGCCGAGAATCATGTTTTATTAATTTTAGACTTTACTTCTGGAGAGAGTATTCGAGGAAAATTAATCTGTTCTTTTGGATTCAAGAGTCCCGTGCTGTGCAAGTATGGATTATCCGAAGTTTCGTCTGAGAAGTTTCAAAACATTGCCTACTTATTATAAGCTACCATGTGGCAGCTTTTATGAATTACCGATCAAATATTGCGAACTAAATCCCACAGATGCGGATGCCATATTCTACTATTATGATATTTGTACAATTCCTTGGAACAGGAATCCTCCAAAAAATACCAAATGCACTGTTCTTCGAATAGACAGCAAACAGACCCCGCCAGGATTTGCAAGATTGATGGTCGATCGAGACAACACGGATGATAATCCCACTTACTTCCGACGACCACCCGTGTTGAGGGACATAGAAACAGGAGGTCCATCATTGTCGCTAAACAAACAAGACAACAACACAAAGCATAATCTCATTGGCTTCAAACGACCATCCTCTTTAAGTGACATACTAACATCGCAGCATGACCATAGGCTAACACAAGAAGATTGGGCGAGTTTAACACTAGATGCTAATGTAAAAACGTTCGACTTCGTGTTCGCAGTCTACAGTCCGTATTGGCCAGTTGAAGCCGAAGAATGGAGAAAGCGCAAAAGATTTCACGGATGGCCGAATGAGAAATTGATCGCCAGGATAACAAGAGGCGGTTGTCATTTTGTTTCTAAACTTCGTACATGGAGCTCTTGTGACGACACAGAATGGAGATTCTCATTCTCAAAAGCGGAACTTCTATTGATTCACAGTTGGACGCCAGATCAGAAATTCGCATATCATGTCATTCGAGTCATCAAGAGACAAATTTCAGAGTCTTGTGGTGTAGATAGAAACAAAACATTTCAAACCTACTATTTCAAAACACTTATGTTCTGGGCCTGCGAAGAATTCCCCCCAGAATTTTGGATTAAACAAAACATGAATATTTGTGTACAGACATTGCTTCTTCGGTTTCTCAGATGTCTAAAGGAGAAACTATGCCCAAGTTATTTTATCCCTAAATGCAATATAATGAGTCATCTGATATCTGAAGATAGTTTTGAGAAAGAATTGCAAACGTTGCAGATATTCTTGAGGAATAGAATTGAAAGCGCTGACAAAGAGAAAAAGTCACCGACATGTCATAAGTCGGTGGGTTGGATGCCATTCGAATTTGCATGCGTCATCAGGATGCTACACTGCTTTCCTCCCAATAAAGAATTAAATGGACGAATATGGGATTTTATGTCTGAATGTGAATGGTTTTTACCAGAAATGAAAAATCTTCACGCAGCAATTGAGGCACATCTTCGTTTGATGTCTGTCGACAGTGCTCCTGAAAGACGAACAAACAAAGATTACGTTGTTTGTGATGAAAATTTTGACTTCGCTTCGTTTAACAGCGAACGGTATGAGTCATTGGAATATTTGAATCGTGACAAGTCATCGGATGAAAATTTTGTAAGGATCATTGTTCGCAAACTCTTGAGAGATCCAGTTGTAGTGTACCGTCGAATGAGTGATAGAGAAGAATATTTTAACAAGATAATTAGAGAATCTAATGTTGCAACACTGCATGGCGTCACATCAGCTTACCGCGCAAACTTTTATTTTACGGCCATGCAGTCTTACAAAGAATGTCTCACTGAATGCGAGAAATGTTATGAAATGCTTCATAACAAAAGCCATAGTGAATTTATAAATAACAGCCCATCCAATCTTTCTTCTTACATGCCTGTTTTGATATGTAACAGTTTATCACAGCTATTTGATGAACATTTACAAGTAATCTTAGGATTTGCTACTTTGCAGAGAAATATCTCTTCCTCCAATTCTACTGTATCTTCTCATGAAGTATGCTTGAAATTGAAAGCATGGGAATTTATGAAATACATCTACATTCAATGTAAACGAAAGCTATATTCAATACCTGAGCCGATTGATTGTTCTTATCCCGTTAATTCGAATTTCAATCATACTAGCATTTCAGATATCATTCGACCACGCATGTCTCAATTAATTCAAAACGATCATTGCAGCGCAGTTATACTGTTTGCTGCATTACGACAGAGCAGAAGATATAAGAATTCTATAATGGGTACTAATAATAATAGAGCATATAAGAATTCTTTAGACGGTCTTTTCATTCCTGACTACATTAGTCACCACAAGTGTGGCGCCTACTGCTTAAAACAAGTCGGAAAAGATATTTAATTCAAATGAAACAAAATAATAACTAAAAATTGCCCTTCTGTCCAACACGGGCTTTAACCTTCAACTCTCCTCTACAAAAAAACTAAACCAGAACACACAAACCAAACCGGAACACTCAAAATCAAAACCAGAACCGAAGATAGTACATAATCTTTCTCCCTCTATGCCTTTGTATAGCCCATATATTTCTAAACCCTGACAGCATGTTATCCAGAAAATGCACAATTTTCATTTCGCATAGGCCTAATGCTTTTGTGTCTTGATTAAATCCTGTTCGATCTTTGCTTTTTCTGTATCTGTAATTCTCGCATAATTTGTATGTTTTTTTGTTTCTGATATTTGGATTCGTTTATATAATTGACATCGGAATTTTCAACTCCTGTTAGTGTTGCTCAGTTGCAACCGATCGAATTAAAACTGTTCATGTACTGTAGGCCTATACGTTAATTCCTGTTTTTATGAGACTGCATAACGGTTACTTGACAACAATAATATTACGTGATATTCCGTTTAATTAAAATTAATTTTGAATTTCGGTTTGTTTTTAAAGAAAATATTCCCTTCATTCTGACAAAATCTTTTTGCCATTTTTCGAACAGAAGCTATGACCTCAAGACCTGCCGTCGAAACTACATCAGCCCTTTTGTACGATTCAACGCAGTGCTAATTTCAGACGTAATTTTTACACACACTTCATGCGATGGGATTACGACGACAATGATATCGCCTTGATGAACCGCAAACAGTGGCGGTTCCACCATGTTGACGACTGGGGATGCCTCCCCCACTGGGGTTCCGGATGACCTTTTTGATTGTCAACCTATTTTCCGGTGAATTTAAAACAAAATTAGTGAAAAGTACTGCAAAGGATCTTTTTTGCTTGTCGGCCTTTTTTGGCAGGGTTTCGTACCATTTAGTGAGCAAAACAAATTAACAGTGACTCTTTTCTCCTTATTCTTGTTTTTCTTCTTCACTTTGCATCCCTCCGGCCTTCACCAACTTCCAATAAAATTTTTCACCCCTTCCCCCACAAATAATTCCTGAAACGAAACCGCCACTGACCGCAAACATAATTTGCGACAATATTAGAAATTGAAATCTATTTTAATGATTTATTTTAATGATTTAAGATTAAAATGTAATTATTAAAATCATCAGCAAGTCAAACGACTACTGTCTCTTAGTCAAAGAATCAAACCCAAACGGCGACTTATATAGCGCTACTTTGTAATGTATAGAAGCACCAGCCGATGACACACCAAATCAAAATCGCAAAATATAGAAGTAAACTCCAGGATTTCAGACCGGACAACACACAGCCGTCGACTGGTGAATAAGTCAGGCAGTGTGTGTGTCATGTGTCATAAGTTTGTCATGTGCCATGTGTCATAAGTTTTATCTGTATAGATCCGTCAGAAATATTTTCACATTCACTTCGCGCTTCGCCTATAATATTGTTTTCTGCCAAAGATTTCGGCAGAAATCGGCAAAAATCGGTAAATAAACTAACAATAAATATATATATAAATATTATACTGTATATATATTCAGCGCAATCCGACTGGTTAATTTCATGAATATCAGATACAAATATTTTAAAAATAAAAGTGTTCTCTTACATTGCCTAAGAAGCATTGTAAAGAAGGTAAGCGCCGTAGATTGCATTTCATTCGCAGGACATCGTCAATGCCAGGTGTCACCGGTCTGTTATAGATTGCTTTCCATTCGCCAGGTGTCGTCAGTGCTTTGTATATTAGGCTACTTTTCATTCGCCATTAAATGCATATCTTGAGAACTCGGCAATTTCATCCACACAGAAATTGATCCTTATCCGAGAAATTCTCCACGCTTTGTTTCAATGTTAATATGAAAATCCGAATGTAAGAGAACATGTCAATTTGTTTTTGCTTCTTTTTATTATACTCTTATAGTGTTGCAGCGGTCATTATAATGATGTGATTTAAACAGTGGCGGCACCAGGTTGTGAACTGAGGCAAGGCCTGTGGCAGGGCCTAAAATGGTTTGCCAGGGCCACTAGGTCAGCCCGTCTAGAAATATTTGTCATCATCATCATCATCAGCAGCAGCAGCAGCAGCAGCTCATAGGCCCCTCAGGAACCGTCGAGACCAATAGCATGCTGAACGATTCTTTTCCAATTTTCGCGGTCTTGTGCCGCATGTATTGCCTCTCCAAGATTTAATCCCATCCACTCTCTGATGTCATCGAACCATCGTCTTCTGGGCCTTCCAGGAGGACGTGTTCCCTCCATTGTTCCCTCCATTGCAACGTTCAGAATTCTCTTCTCCTCCATGCGACTGACATGACCAAACATCTAGAGCTTCCTTTCTTTGATTGTGTTTATCACATCACTGTCGATCCTGATTCTTCTCCTTACTTCTTCCGTCGTGATTTTCATTCCTCGCCATATCTTAAGAAGCCGTCGGTAGCATCGCATTTCGAAAGCCAGGAGTCGCCTGCAGTCATTCTTTTTCAGTGTCCAAGTCTCGCCTTCATAAAGGAGCACAGAGAAGACACAGACTCGTAAAAGTTGGAGCTTTGTCTTGAGGGAGATCTTTCCAGAGCTCCATAGTTTGCCAAGGCGACCCAATGCTGAACTGGCCAGACCAATCCTCCTCCTAATCTCCTGACTACAATTCCCATCTGCACGCACCAAGCTTCCCAGGTATACAAACTGCTCGACCGTTTCCAACTTGGAGCTGTCTAAGGTGATTACCACCGGCTCCTCCACTCTACCTGCCACCATGACTTTTGTCTTTTTGACGTTGATTTCCAGACCTAACTTTTTACTTTCTTCATTTAATGTATTCAACATCTTTTGTAGTCCACTTTGCGTGAAGGACATGAGGTCGACGTCGTCAGCAAATCGCAAATCTTTCAGCGTTTTCCTTTGGATGCTTATTCCTCCCTCCTCTTCCTTTTCTAGTCTCTCCATTGCTCGCTCTAGCATGAGTAAGAATAGCAATGGTGATATTGGGTCACCCTGTCGTGAGCCCACTGTCGGCCTGAACCAGTTTCCGATTTTTCCGTTGACCTTGACTGCAGCCATCGCCGATTTATACAGGCTTTGATGATCCTCAGCAGCTTGCCGTCCACACCATAGCTCTCCAGCGTCGCCCATAGCCCCCTCATGCCAGACCGGACAAAACACTGCCGTCGACTGGTGAATAAGTCAGGCTGTGTATACCATGTGTCATAGGTTTGATCTGTATAGATCCGTCAGATGCCTTGGTGTAATCCACAAAACGGTTGTAGATACATCTTCCATATGTCCTGACCTGTTCTATAAGCAGTCTTAGTGTCAGGATTTGATGGGTGGTGCTCCTGCCACTTCTGAATCTTGCCTGCTCTTCAGATAGGTGGCATTCTACCTTTGCTCTTAGTCGTTGCAAAATGATCGACAGCAATACTTTGCACAAGAACATCATCTTTTTGTAGCGAATACAAAAACCCTGGAAGACACAGCCGGAAGTGGACATGGGAATCAGCAGATGGACAGACCAAAAACATGATTGACTATGTTCTGGTAGACAGTAGGTTCAAAGAACATATACACAAGCAGAGACGTCATTTGGGGGAGGGGGCTTGGGGGCCGTGCCCCCCCCCCCAAGGAAATAAAAATATTAATTTATAATGTATTAATGTGCAAACAAATTGCAAAAATTGCAGCAGACAGCGTGCTAAGCCTGATACTCACGGCTGTGGTCAATCGTCCAGTGGTCAAAAGTCCGCTGTGGTCAATCGTCCAGTGGTCAAAAGTCCGCTGTGGTCAATCGTCCAGTGGTCAATCGTCCTATGGTCAATCGTCCTATGGTCAATCGTCCTGTGGTCAATAGTCCGCGTACCGATGCAACAAGCGACTGTCTTGGTGACGTGTTGAGCGAATGTTAAACTCTCGTCGGGCAGAACCCCCAAGTTCCGGACTACGCTGGATCGGTTAATTTCGACAGGACCGATAATAACCTTGTTTAACGTCATCTTGGCCACCTGTACCTTGCTGCCTAGACATATCAGCTCTGACTTTTTCAGGTTTAGTTTTAACCTATTCTCTTGTAGCCATTTCTCAATGTCTAGTATACAGTCGGTTAGTGCTTGGGTCGCTCCTTCGGCTTGAACCGGGTCGTGACTGCAGTATATCTGTATATCGTCCGCGTAGAAATGATTATTTATCTGATGCTTCTTGACAACATCCTCGAGATCGCTAAGGAACAAAACGAACAGCAACGGGCCTAATATGGATCGTTGAGGGACGCCCCATGGCACGTTTCGAGTGGCAGACACCTTCCCTCCGTACGCTACTCGCGAAGTGCGATCAGAGAGGTACGATTGAATCCAGAGTAGCGCAGTTTCTCGGACTCCAAGTCTGTGTTCAAGTCTTTGTAGTAAGATGCCGTGATCCACGCAATCAAACGCCGCTGACAGATCAAGCAGTACCACAGTTGTAACCTTTCCAGTATCCACAGCATCAAGTACATCTGACAGGATATGCAGCAACGCCGTCTCCGTCGAATGATTTCGGCGGTAGGCAGATTGGAGTTTGGGAAACAAATCATTCTTGGTAAGATGAAACTTTAGCTGATTTGCTACTATGCGCTCCGTGATTTTCTATATGAAAGAAGATTGGATATGGGGCGATAGTTACGGCTGTGTGAAAAAGTCCTGCACGTTTATAGGATTTTGAGATTTTTGTTTTTTATGAATATCTGAATAACCATTAATGATTTATGGTAGGCCTATGCAAGTCTCAATATATTTCAACGGGTATTGATGTTTTTGGTAAAGAATTTACTAATTATTGTGTGATTGTTTTATGGATCCTCACAACAAAATATTTGTGAGGAGCGTGAAACGTGAAACGTGCAGGACTTTTTCACACAGCTGTAGATATTCTTCTGTTAGAACCAACTCCGCCAGAGCCGATGGCATGACCGGATGAGAAAGCGGATCCACACGTCCATTGTCTTTTGACGCACGAACTTATAAATAGACACACTAGCAGCAATTTCCAAAGATTATGGCTAGGATCTCAATTGGAAAGCAGCGATTGATTCCAGTTCCTATGATTGGCTCAAAAAGCATGGACTAGACATTGATAAACCATAGATTTATTATAATACACTAGATGCCGTCTATCTATGGCAAAGTCAGACCAAAGCTGAAGCCAAAAATCCACCACTTTGGTACAATGTTGTCATGGTAACCATTGTCTATATATATATATATATACAGCCTATATATTTATTTGAAACACACCATGACATGATGACAGCATTGTACTAAAATGGCGGAAATCTGGCTTCACTTTCTGATACCATATAGACTCTTTCTTGTGATATTAAAGTCTATGGGATAAACTGTCACGAATAGCGCCATTCGATGCACGCGAACTCTCGTGCTATATACGTATTCGCAAAGGCACCACATTTATTTTGGATTAGGAAGAATAAGAATTCTTTAATGGATCCTCTCATTCCTGACCACATTAGTCAAAAGACATCTGAACGCCATAGAGAAATCCAGAAAAAGCACATTTAACATTTCTCATCATGCTTATGCTTAATCGTAAATGTGTAGGCCCTATTGATAAATTTCATTTCGTTCTTTGCTTGTTCTGTATATCTGTAATTCTCGCATAATCTGAATTGTGTTTGATTCTGATATTTGCATGCGTTTATATATTTGAAGTCGGAATTTGCAACTGTTGTCGGTATTTCTCAGTTGCAACTGGTGAAATTAACACTGTTCATATAGCCTATCCTACTGAACGTATTTTCAGTTATTATGAGACTGCACAACGGTTTGTTCTCTGACCCATTAAGGAAATCTTCCAACCAGTTAAGCATGCTGTATCCGTGTTTCTCGGTAATCAAAATCACTTTACAGCAATATTATTCCGATTAAAATTAATAATAGTACGCGTTTGTTTTGAGAAAATCCTTCATACTGACTGACAAAAACATCTTTTAGTTGATACCAAACCAATTACCTCAAGATTGGCGTAGAAAATAGCAGCACCTTTGGCCAATTCAGCACAGCGCTAACTGACCTTTAGATATCCATATACAGTACACTGTAATTTATACACAGGTCTCATGCGACAGGGTTACAAACGACATTGACATCGCTTTGATGAACGGCCAATATAATTCTCATATCCATAGAAGCACCCACAGATGTCCATGGGTCCATTTTTTTAGAGCCAAATCCAACCCAACCTATCAAATCTTCAACCCAACTCCACCCATGCCGATAATATGTTTAATTGACCCAACCCAACCCAACCCACTGTAATACATTACAGTTTCTTAAACCATGACTTATTTTCTGACCCAACCCAATCCAACCCACCATTAATATGAAAAGTCTGACCCAACCCAACCCATGAGTTAAACCAACCCAAGAACATCCGTGGAAGCACCAGCCGATGACACACCAAATCAAATTCTTAGCTAATCGAACTGTATGATTTCATGAATATCAGATAAAATAAAAATCAAAATTAAAATGTACCATATTATTGCTTTCAGCTTTCACGTTGTAAACAAAACAAGAAAGTCGTATATTACTTTCCATTCGCCAGATGTCGACAATGCATATAGTAGATTCTAATAATAATGTGATTTTAAGTGGACGTTAGAGGGAGTGCTTTCCCTTTAGGGCAGTCGCCCGCTTAATGCCCTTTTTATTTCGTTTTCCGTGAGCCTGTTAGAGAAAGCCAAATAGATTTCCTTAACTGTGAATCGATCAAATGAATATATTTACCATAGAGGAAACTTCATGTGCTGCTAAAGACAGAAATTTTCTTCGACGCTTTCTCTGATTAGGTAAGAGAAACACTTTTAACCAACTTTTCTGTTCCTTTACGCTTCTGGTGAATGGTGATCGCTCTCAACAGATAATTATATTGTGTTTGAAACTGACGACAGCAGAATGACATTATATCATAGTGGTTTTTTAACAGTCAAATCCTACGAGATATCCCGTTCAAGTCCAAGTCTAATGTAAGCCAATGAGGATTTGTGTTCTGTTCTCTCGCTTTGACTTTCTTGATTTTAACTTTCTTAATATTAAATATTGCTAATCGGTCATTTTTAAAGTATTATTTAGAAAACACACGAGTTTTATTAAAGGACTATGCTACAAGCCCAGATGAGAAGCAAATGGAGAGAAAGAGAGAGAGAGTCGAACAGACAGACATACACACAGAGAGAGACAGAGAGAGATACAGAGACAGAGAGAGAGAGAGTCAGAAACTGTTTCTGAAATAAAAGAGGTAGTTTTTATGAACTGATCTCCTTGCACGTAATCTTTCTCCTTGAAAACTTGTCTGTGTCATTGAAATAAGCAATTCCAGAAGAATTTGAAAATCAATCTGCAGCAGATTGGAACTTAGATGACTCATCTCAGGTCCAGAATTCATAATTTTAGAAACTCTTATATAATTAATCAATATATGCGGATAATTCAGAAAGCAGATTTTAAGGAAATGGCAGGGTTTTTACATCCATGGGATTGAATAGTCGAAAATGTTTCAACCAAATGTTCTTTGTACATTTCTCTCAATCTCTCTCATGAGTATGTATAATTTTTGTGAATATACTATATATATATACTGTATAAGTGTATATATATGCCTTCCCTCTTCCACCCTTCATATTTCACCCCTTCCTCTGTTTTCCGTGCCATTCTCCGCTCACTCTTCGATCTCCTTCTCCACAACCTCCCTTTCCCTTCCTTTTCCTTCCCCCATCTACGCTACACAAAACTGCTTTCTCTTTCGTCACTTTCTCCCTCCTAGCGCCTTATACACAGCTCGGCTCTTCTCACACCTCTACTTCCCCTCTCCTTTCCTTACTTCCCCTCTCCTTTCCCTACCTATTCCTCCTCATTGTTTTATCATCAGTTCATCATTTGTTTTACTTAAAGTGTGTGTTTTATTAGTTTATTATTAGTTTATTATTGTTTTTCGTTCTATTTGATGCTGTGCTTGTCACGAAATAAAGATTATTATTGCTCTATGCCCCCTCTACTCTCCCTTCCACATTTCTATCCTACTCATTTCTCTCACCCTCCTCTTTTCTGCCCTTCTCGTTTATAAGTGCCGCTAATATAATTCCCAATGCTTTCTGTATTTACACAGCAGTTGACTCAGCGCTCACTCAATTGCAGTGCTAAAACGCGTATAGCAATGGGAACATTGCGAAGGTAACCACAGGATCGGCGGAAAAGGCTGGCCAGCGTCCGCCGATGTATGTGTGAACCTTTTAATCTTAACCTTACTCTGTATTTGCAGTGACCATCATCAGCTAGTTGCAAAAGCTAGCATTTTAACTATGACATGGCACATGATGATGACGATGATGAAAATGAGGAAGAGAAAGAAGGAAAATACATTCAAGCGAGCGAGCATTTTATTGACATGTAATTAAGCAATCAAGTCTTTTCCCATGGCCAATTATATGCCGCATTATCGCGAGAGAGAACCGGACAAACTTCAAATTGCTTATTAAGCCATTTACCCGGTCAAAACCAAACCGTCGAAAAAATGCTAAAACATAAACAAAATATCGGGTTAGGAAATAGTTAACTTCCCCCGTCATTTTTGACGGGCAAACAGCTAGTTTAGAGATAGTTAAAACATGGATATTTCTCATTTTGTTTTCCTCTTGCCTTTGTCCATTTAGAGTATATTGTGATGGCCACTATACCGCTCTTGAGCTGCAGAAATATAGGCCACGCCTAAATTGTTGTTTAAAATATTATAGTCTCTAGTCTAGGCTTCTAGGACTTTCAGAAAGGCAACTGATCCTAATGAGAGAGGCGGAGCCACTTGACGAATAATTTATGAGATATGAATGGTTCTCATACTGGGCAAACGCTCCTGAACCACTTTAAACCTTGTTGTTATTATTATTATTATTATTTATATTATTATTATTACTATTGTTATTATTATTGTTATTTGTTTAGTTCCAAGAATCTTAACTATCTGAGAATATCAACGTCTATTCGAGAAGTTATACATATTTTCCCAAATACAAAATAAAATAAATATTAAAAGGCCCTGTGATTTACATGTTTATTTTCAAACATCTTAGCTATATGAGAATATCAACGTCTAATCGAAGTCAAACTCAGTTCCCTGTCTTTCAGAGACTACTCATAATGCCCAGTCCAAAGCAGACATTATAAGCTTAGTAGAAAAATTATACAATGCAAGTGAAAAACATTATCAAAACTGAACGTTTAAAAACGACTAATCCTTCAACTATATCCAAGCACAGATGTCTAAATGGCAGTTGGCTGAGAAGCTAAACATATTTTCGCTAGTGTACAAAATGAAATAAATATTAAAAAGGACCTGTGATTTACATGTAAAAATCATTCGACGCGAAAATATTATACCGGTTTTAAACCGCTGAGATTATAAATTTTTAAATATTAACAAAGTCGTTAAAAGTGCACCGAAGTAGCTCCTTATTCCTATGCGCTAGGCGCTTATGTATATACAGGGTCTAAAAGTAAAAGTGGACCAATGTTTAACATTTAATATCTCGGCCACGTGTGTAGTGATTTCAATAATTTTTATACGCCATATACCTGGGAAGAGATACGGACAACTCGCCCCCCCCCCCAGTAACACATGCAGCAACTGCAGCTGTCCTCATTTGTTAGCGATCTGGCGAATCCGAAGAGGGGGCGAATGGCTGAGGGAGAATTTTCCGGAAAACCTTTTCATTCCGGGGCGAATTTGTTCATATGTTTCAATTTATACTCAAACAATTTCATAGGAACTCTAAAGATTTCAAAGGTATTCCACGTTTTCTTATCTGTCTTAAAAACGGTTTATTTAAGGGTTTCTATTATATCAGCAGGGGTTACTAGCAACTGGATGATGATGATGATAGCAATAATAATAATAATAATAATAATAATAATAATAATAATAATAATAATAACTGTTTGACATGGTGACGTGTAAAATAGCGAGTGAATTCGAAGAGAAGGAGAAAACGACTGCAAAGGCGTTTTTGAATTATGGAAGAAGTCGGTTGGCGCCACGTGACTATTCGAGCGACGCCCCGCCAAATATTTATCTAGCGCTTTTATCCAAGGGGAGCGATGCGAATCATGCGACCCATTAATACACGGTCACCTGCTAAACGTTGAACAGCAACAAACCATTTTAAATTACAATTCTACGCTATCCGTTATTTTTACGTGGAGCCTTTCAAGGTGCGCCACGACAAACCGATTGGCCGAGAATCATGTTTTTATTAATTTTAGACTTTACTTCTGGAGAGAGTATTCGAGGAAAATTAATCTGTTCTTTTGGATTCAAGAGTCCCGTGCTGTGCAAGTATGGATTATCCGAAGTTTCGTCTGAGAAGTTTCAAAACATTGCCTACTTATTATAAGCTACCATGTGGCAGCTTTTATGAATTACCGATCAAATATTGCGAACTAAATCCCACAGATGCGGATGCCATATTCTACTATTATGATATTTGTACAATTCCTTGGAACAGGAATCCTCCAAAAAATACCAAATGCACTGTTCTTCGAATAGACAGCAAACAGACCCCGCCAGGATTTGCAAGATTGATGGTCGATCGAGACAACACGGATGATAATCCCACTTACTTCCGACGACCACCCGTGTTGAGGGACATAGAAACAGGAGGTCCATCATTGTCGCTAAACAAACAAGACAACAACACGAAGCATAATCTCATTGGCTTCAAACGACCATCCTCTTTAAGTGACATACTAACATCGCAGCATGACCATAGGCTAACACAAGAAGATTGGGCGAGTTTAACACTAGATGCTAATGTAAAAACGTTCGACTTCGTGTTCGCAGTCTACAGTCCGTATTGGCCAGTTGAAGCCGAAGAATGGAGAAAGCGCAAAAGATTTCACGGATGGCCGAATGAGAAATTGATCGCCAGGATAACAAGAGGCGGTTGTCATTTTGTTTCTAAACTTCGTACATGGAGCTCTTGTGACGACACAGAATGGAGATTCTCATTCTCAAAAGCGGAAACTTCTATTGATTCACAGTTGGACGCCAGATCAGAAATTCGCATATCATGTCATTCGAGTCATCAAGAGACAAATTTCAGAGTCTTGTGGTGTAGATAGAAACAAAACATTTCAAACCTACTATTTCAAAACACTTATGTTCTGGGCCTGCGAAGAATTCCCCCCAGAATTTTGGATTAAACAAAACATGAATATTTGTGTACAGACATTGCTTCTTCGGTTTCTCAGATGTCTAAAGGAGAAACTATGCCCAAGTTATTTTATCCCTAAATGCAATATAATGAGTCATCTGATATCTGAAGATAGTTTTGAGAAAGAATTGCAAACGTTGCAGATATTCTTGAGGAATAGAATTGAAAGCGCTGACAAAGAGAAAAAGTCACCGACATGTCATAAGTCGGTGGGTTGGATGCCATTCGAATTTGCATGCGTCATCAGGATGCTACACTGCTTTCCTCCCAATAAAGAATTAAATGGACGAATATGTCATTTTATGTCTGAATGTGAATGGTTTTTACCAGAAATGAAAAATCTTCACGCAGCAATTGAGGCACATCTTCGTTTGATGTCTGTCGACAGTGCTCCTGAAAGACGAACAAACAAAGATTACGTTGTTTGTGATGAAAATTTTGACTTCGCTTCGTTTAACAGCGAACGGTATGAGTCATTGGAATATTTGAATCGTGACAAGTCATCGGATGAAAATTTTGTAAGGATCATTGTTCGCAAACTCTTGAGAGATCCAGTTGTAGTGTACCGTCGAATGAGTGATAGAGAAGAATATTTTAACAAGATAATTAGAGAATCTAATGTTGCAACACTGCATGGCGTCACATCAGCTTACCGCGCAAACTTTTATTTTACGGCCATGCAGTCTTACAAAGAATGTCTCACTGAATGCGAGAAATGTTTTGAAGTGCTTCATAACAAAAGCTATAATGAATTTATAGATAATAACCCATTTAATCTTTCTTCTTACATGCCTGTTTTGATATGTAACAGTTTATCACAGCTATTTGATGAACATTTACAAGTAATTTTAGGATTTGCTACTTTGCAGAGAAATATCTCTTCCTCCAATTCTACTGTACCTTCTCATGAAGTATGCTTGAAACTGAAAGCATGGGAATTTATGAAATACATCTACATTCAATGTAAACGAAAGCTATATTCAATACCTGAGCCGATTGATTGTTCTTATCCCGTTAATTCGAATTGCAATCAAACTGACATTTCAGATTTAATTCGACCACGCATGTCTCAATTAATTGAAAACGATCATTGCAGCGCAGTTATACTGTTTGCTGCATTACGACAGAGCAGAAGATATAAGAATTCCATAATGGGTACTAATAATGGAGCATTTGAGAATTCTGTAGACGGTCCTTTCATTCCTGACTACATTAGCCACTACAAGTGTGGCGCCTACTGCTTAAAACAAGTCAGAAAAGATATTTAATTCAATTGAAACAAAAGTGGTAACTAAAAATTGCCCTTCTGTCCAACACGGGCTTTAACCTTCAACTCTCCTCTACAAAAAAACTAAACCGGAACACACAAACCAAACCGGAACACTCAAAATCAAAACCAGAACCGAAGATAGTATATAATCTTTCTCCCTCTATGCCTTTGTATAGCCCATATATTTCTAAACCCTGACAGCATGTTATCCAGAAAATGCACAATTTTCATTTCGCATAGGTCTAATGCTTTTGTGTCTTGATTAAATCCTGTTCGATCTTTGCTTTTTCTGTATCTGTAATTCTCGCATAATTTGTATGTTTTTTTCTGATATTGGATTCGTTTATATAATTGATATCGGAATTTTCAACTCCTGTCAGCGTTGCTCAGTTGCAACTTATCGAATTAAAAACTGTTCATGTACTGTAGGCCTATACGCTAATTCCTGTTATTATGAGACTGCATAACGGTTACTTGACAACAATAATATTACGTGATATTCCGTTTAATTAAAATTAATCTTGAATTTCGGTTTGTTTCTAAGGAAAATATTCCCTTCATTCTGACAAAATCGTTTTGCCATTTTTCGAACAGAAGCTATAACCTCAAGACCTGCCGTCGAAACTACATCAGCCCTTTTGACCAATTCAACGCAGTGCTAATTTCAGACGTAATTTTTACACAAGCTTCTTCATGCGATGGGATTACGACAACAATGACATCGCCTTGATGAATCGCAAACAGTGGCGGTTCCACCATGTTGACGACTGGGGATGCCTCCCCCCACTGGGGTTCCAGATGACCTTTCTTTGGTTGTCAACCTATTTTCCGGTGAGTTTAAAACAAAATTAGTGAAAAAATACTGCAAAGGACCTTTTCTGCTTGTCGGCCTTTTTGGCAGGGTTTCGTAGCATTTAGTGAGCAAAACACAATTAACAATGACTCTTTTCTCTTTTTTCTTGTTTTTCTTCTTCACTTTGCATCCCTCCGGCCTTCACCAACTTCCAATAAAATTTTGCAACCCCCCCCCACAAAGAATTCCTGAAACGAAACCGCCACTGACCGCAAACATAATTTGCGACAATATTAGAAATTGAAATCTATTTTAATGATTTATTTTAATGATTTAAGATTAAAATGTAATTATTAAAATCATCAGCAAGTCAAACGACTACTGTCTCTTAGTCAAAGAATCAAAACCAAACGGCGACTTATATAGCGCTGCTTTGTACTGTATAGAAGCACCAGCCGATGACACACCAAATCAAAATCGCAAAATATAAAAGTAAAATCCAGGATTTCAGACCGGACAACACACAGCCGTCGACTGGTGAATAAGTCAGGCAGTGTATCCCATCTGTCATAAGTTTGATCTGTATAGATCCGTCAGAAATATTTTCACATTCACTTCGCGCTTCGCCTATAATACTGTTTTCTGCCAAAGACAATATAATCGGTAAATAAACTAATAATATATATATAAATATTATACTGTATATATATTCAGCGCAATCCGACTGGTTAATTTCATGAATACAAATATTTTAAAAATAAAAGTGTTCTCTTACATTGCCTAAGAAACATTGTAAAGAAGGTAAGCGCCGTAGATTGCATTTCATTCGCAGGACGTCGTCAATGCCAGGTGCCACCGGTCTGTTATAGATTGCTTTCCATTCGCCAGGTGTCGTCAGTGCTTTGTATATTACTTTTCATTCGCCATTAAATGCTTATCTTGAGAACTCGGCAATTTCATCCACACAGAAATTGATCCTTATCCGAGAAATTCTCCACGCTTTGTTTCAATGTTAATATGAAAATCCGAATGTAAGGGAACATGGCAATTTGTTTTTGCTTCTTCTTTTTATACTCTTATAGTGTTGCAGCGGTCATTATAATGATGTGATTTAAACAGTGGCGCACCAGGTTGTGAACTGAGGCAAGGCCTGTGGCAGGGCCTAAAATGGTTTGCCAGGGCCACTAGGTCAGCCCGACGACCAGAGATATTTGTCATCATCATCATCATCATCAGCTCATAGTCCCCTCAGGAACCGTCGATACCAGTATCATGCTTTTCAGCATATGATTCTTTTCCAATTTTCGCGGTCTTGTGCCGCATGTATTGCCTCTCCAAGATTCAATCCCGTCCACTCTCTGATGTCGTCGAACCATCGTCTTCTGGGCCTTCCATGAGGGCGTGTTCCTTCCATTGTTCCTCCCATTGCAACGTTCAGAATTCTCTTCTCCTCCATGCGACTGACATGTCCAAACATCTGGAGCTTCCTTTCTTTGATTGTTTACCACATTACTGTCGATTCTGATTATTCTCCTTACTTCTTCATTCGTGATTTTCATTCCTCACCATATCTTAAGAAGCCGTCGGTAGCATCGCATTTCAAAAGCCAGGAGTCGCCTGCAGTCATCCTTTTTCAGTGTCCAAGTCTCACCTCCATAAAGGAGCACAGAGAAGACACAGACTCGTAAAAGTTGGAGTTTTGTCTTGAGGGAGATCTTTCCAGAGCTCCATAGTTTGCCAAGGCGACCCAATGCTGAGCTGGCCAGACCAATCCTCCTCCTGATCTCCTGACTACAATTCCCATCTGCACGCACCATGCTTGCAAGATATACAAACTGCTCGACAGTTTCCAGCTGGGTACTGTCTAAGGTGATTACCACCGGCTCTTCCACTCTACCTGCCACCATGACTTTTGTCTTTTGACGTTGATTTCCAGACCTAACCTTTTACTCTCTTCATTTAATGTATTCAACATCTTTCTTTTCAACAACAAAAGCAGATCACCTACAAATATTAACCAATGAAATAAGCAAGGCCGGAGAAGAAGTGGGGCTAAAAATAAATATACAGAAAACTAAAGCAATGGTCACGGGGAACAAGAAAGGGAAAGTTAATCTAAAACTAAAGGAGGAAATAATAGAACAAGTAACAAAATTCGTATACCTAGGATCAGTACTGACAGAAGATGGCCTAAGTGAAGAAGACATAATAAGGAGAATTGGACTAGCAAGTGCAGCATTTGGAAAACTTCAGAAGATATGGAAAGACAAACAAATATCACTGAAAACAAAACTAAAGCTATATAATACACTGATCAAACCAATACTATTATATGGATCAGAATGCTGGACCATAAAGAAGAAAGACGAAAGAAGACTAATGACTGCAGAAATGAACTGGTTAAGAGGAATAGCAGGAGTCAGCAGAAGACAAAGAATAAGAAATGAAACGATCAGAGAAAAGACAGAGCAAAAAGAAACGATACTCGAATCAATACAGAAACGAAGACTGAAATGGTTTGGTCATGTTGAAAGAATGAAGGAAGAAAGACTACCAAAAAAGCACTATACAACTATGTTGAAGGGAAAAGGAGAAAAGGAAGACCAAGAAAAACATGGATAGAAAACTTAAAAGAGGATGCAGAAGAAATGCAAATGAACTTCATCCAATTGACCAGAGCAGCAAGAGACAGACAGAAGTGGAAGGAACTCATTCAGACCCATCGTCCAACCCAATAGAGAAAGACGGAAGGAAAGAAAGAAGGAAAGAAAGAAGAACATCTTTTGTAGTCCACT
This sequence comes from Metaphire vulgaris, assembly GCA_018105865.1. NCBI lineage: Eukaryota > Metazoa > Annelida > Clitellata > Crassiclitellata > Megascolecidae > Metaphire > Metaphire vulgaris. The sequence continues at coordinate 13,363,183 of CM030855.1, forward strand.
TTGCGTGAAGGACATGAGGTCGACGTCGTCAGCAAATCGCAAATCTTTCAGCGTCTTCCCCTGGATGTTTATTCCTCCCTCCTCTTCCTCTTCTAGTCTCTCCATTGCTCGCTCTAGCATGAGTAAGAATAGCAATGGTGATAATGGGTCACCCCGTCGTGAGCCCACTGTCGGCCTAAACCAGTTTCCGATTTTTCCGTTGACCTTGACTGCAGCCATTGCCGATTTATACAGGCTTTGGATGATCCTCAGCAGCTTGCCGTCCACACCATAGCTCTCCAGCGTCGCCCATAGCCCCTCATGCCAGACCGGACAACACACAGCCGTCGACTGGTGAATAAGTCAGGCTGTTTATACCATGTGTCATAGGTTTGATCTGTATAGATCCGTCAGATGCCTTGGTGTAATCCACAAAACAGTTGTAGATACATCTTCCATATGCCCTGACCTGTTCTATAAGCAGTCTTAGTGTCAGGATTTGATGGGTGGTGCTCCTGCCACTTCTGAATCCTGCCTGCTCTTCAGATAGGTGGCATTCTACCTTTGCTCTTAGTCGTTGCAAAATGATCGACAGCAATACTTTGCACAAGAACATCATCTTTTTGTAGCGAATACAAAAAAACCCTGGAAGACATAGCCGGAAGTGGACATGGGAATCAGCAGATGGACAGACCAAAAACATGATTGACTATGTTCTGGTAGACAGTAGGTTCAAAGAACATATACACAAGCAGAGGCGTCATTTGGGGGGGTTAGGGGCCGTGCCCCCTTAAGGAAATGAAAATATTAATTTATAATGTATTAATGTGCAAGTAAATTGCATAAATTGCAAAAAATTACAAATTTTCGGACATTTGCCCTAAAATTTGCCAAAATTGCTTAAAATTTGCAAAAAAATTGCAAAAAATGCCTAAAATTTGCAAAAATTTGTCAAAAATTTGCAAAAAAAATTCTTATTATTATTATTGCATTCTCCAAGACCAGGTGATCAGTGTCGTTGAAAAGTGCAAGACAATTTTGTAGCGACAGTGCTTCGTTTCAATAACAGAGCAATATCATCGAATTTTAATGTCACATTAAGCGTAGAACGTTTCGACAGAAAACAAAACCTTTCTTGATGTTGAGGGCCGTCCATAAATGACGTCACGCGATTTTGGCAGTTGTTTACCCCTACCCCCTCGTCACAAGTCTTCACAAAAAGTCAGACCCCAAAAAATGACGTCACAACGCGTTAGCCCCTCCTCTTCTTCTTTAATGTCACAATTGTTTCAATTCACTTATTTCTTGAATGAAGCGGGTATTTCAATGAATTCGTTTGAAAAATACTCATTATAATTATTATAGTTGGAACAAAATTCAGAAACTTTTTCAAATTCTTTTTAAAAAATGAATTATAAGTGTAAAATACGTTCAACTTTGCGGTAACATTGCATTTCGGTATTAATAACAATATTTAATATTATCTGACGTCATATTTCTGAAACCCCCTCCCTCCCTCGTCACACATCGTCACAAATGTTTGAACCCCCTCCCCTAAGTGCATGACGTCTTTTATGGACGGTCCCTTATCGGAAATACTGAATGGGACCGAACTGTCCAGGTACAGATGAAACCCATGCAAAATATTAGCGCAATATTAATGGACGGAGATGCTCTTTGCATTTTGAACAAGGCGAAGAAGGACTTCTTAGCATTCAATTTGCATTGATTTACAAAATCCACTCACAATCAACCTTTCAGCTTTGTTAACGAGAGCTCTGGTGTAGCCACGGTGGAATCCGGGGCCTTTGTCCTTTTTTTGGTATGAGACCAGTCTTGGAAGTTGTGCAAAACCGACAAGTAATTTTTTGGGAGGAATAGATTGATTGTCGATAGAAAGGATATACTAAGTTTATATCAGATCCTGTGGTCACTCAGTTATAAATCATAATTAATATCGTAAAAATAAGCGCCAGAGTTAATCGTTTAATTTTAATGATACTCGAAATTTTTGCGGCTTTGAAGAGCCGCATATGCCACTGGGTAAGCTCATGACGCTCCCCAAACTCCTCAGTAAATCTAACTGCGACCAACGTTGCATGTATGTCTTGATTCCACAACACGATTGCAAAGTGTTTTAGATTTAATGTAACTCATTTCCCTGTTTATGGGTTCTATCGTAACCTGGTCATTTTATTCATGTTCACTAAATGAATATGAAACGCATGTCAAATCGTTGATAGTAATAATTATCATTTTGTGCTTTTGCTTTATCTGCGTAGGGATAGCTCCGTTTTATGCTGATCTCTATCATTCATATTTATCGAAAATATCAACCGAGTTTCTTGCTCGAATCACAGAGCATATAGGCCTATATGTCATGAAATACATAAGATACACTGTATATCAACAGTCATTGGGGGATATTCCAGATAGTCTCCCACATAGAGAATTTACATGTCGTAATTGTAGATAATTGGTATGTAAAACTGAAGGCGCTAACCCTTCCGTTCTCCGTACGGGCGCTGAGCCTATGGATTATACCTTTGTACCGTTACATGACTGTTGTCGGATATAGATATCGCATTTGAAATGGCCTTAAGGACTTACTTTGGTCACGTGACCCGCTGACTTCATCGTATCCTATTTATATTCTGTAATACATTACAGTTTCTTAAACCATGATTTTTTTCTGACCCAACCCAATCCAACCCACCATTAATATGAAAAGTCTGACCCAAGTTAGAATATTTCAATTATCCATGATTATATATATATATGCCTGATGTTGTAAAAATGTTGCACAACGAACAATGACCCTTGCCCAATGCCGCTAGAGCAGCGCGCACTGCTACCTCTCGCTTAGAGGGAACGTTGGACCCAACCTAACCTAACCCATGAGTTAAACCAACCCAAGAACAAGAGCATCCGTGGAAGCACCAGCCGATGACACACCAAATCAAATTCTTAGCTTATCGAACTGTATGATTTCATGAATATCAAATAAAATAAAAATTAAAATTAAAATGTACCATATTATTGCTTTCAGCTTTCACGTTGTAAACAAAACAAGGAAGTCGTATATTACTTTCCATTTGCCAGATGTCGACAATGCATATAGTAGATTATAATAATAATGTGATTTTAAGTGGACGTTAGAGGGAGTGCTTTCCCTTTAGGGCAGTCGCCCGCTTAATGCCCTTTTATTTCGTTTTCCGTGAACCTGTTAGAGAAAGCCAAATAGATTTCCTTAACTGTGAATAGATCAAATGAATATATTTCCCATACAGGAATCTTCACGTGCTGCTAAAGACAGAAATTTTCTTCGACGCTTTCTCTGATTAGGTAAGAGAAACACTTTTAACCAACTTTTCTGTTTCCCTACGCCTCTGGTGAATGGTGATCGCTCTCAACAGATAATTATATTGTGTTTGAAACTGACGACAGTAGAATAACATTATATCATAGTGGTTTTTTAACAGTCAAATCCTATGAAAGAACTATGCTACAAGCCCAGATGAGAAGCAAATGGAGAAAGAAAGAGAGTCGAACAGACAGTCATACACACAGAGAGAGACAGAGAGAGATACAGAGACAGAGAGAGTCAGAAACTGTTTCGAAATAAAAGAGGTAGTTTTTATGAAAAGGTCTCCTTGCACGTAATCTTTCTCCTTGAAAACTTGTCTGCGTCATTGAAATAAGCAATTCCAGACGAATTTGAAAATCAATTCGCAGCAGATTGGAACTTAGATGACTCATCTCAGGTCCCGAATTCATAATTTTAGAAACTCTTATATAATTAATCAATAAATGCGGATAATTCAGAAAGCAGATTTTAAGGAAATGGCAGGGTTTTTACATCCGCGGATTGAATAGTCGAAAATGTTTCAAACAAATGTTCTTTGTACATTTCTGTCCCAAGCGCCCCCAGTCGACTCAGCTGTAAATGAGTACATCGGGTGTCAATTAGGTGGAAGAAAAGGCGGCGAGGGAAAGGCTGGCACGCGCCCTCATTTCTCAGCCGTTGCCTTGAAAAACGGAAGGCGCTAACCCTTCGGTTCTCCTTACGGGCGTTGGGCCTATGGAGTCCACCTTTACACCTTTACATTTCTCTCAATCTCTCTCATGACTATGTATAATTTTTGTGAATATACCGTATATATATATGCCTCCCCTCTTCCACCCTTCATCTTTCACCCCTTCCTCTGTTTTTCCGTGCCATTCTCCGCTCGCTTTTCGATCTCCTTCTCCACAACCCCCCTTTCCCGTCCTTTTCCCTCCCCATCTACGCTACACACGAGTTTTATTAAAGGACTATGCTACAAGCCCAGATGAGAAGCAAATGGAGAGAGAGAGAGTCGAACAGACTGACATACACACAGAAAGACAGAGAGAGAGAGAGACAGAGACAGTGAGAGTCAGAGAGAGGAAACTGTTTCGAAATGAAAGACGTAGTTTTTATGAAATGATCTCCTTGCACGTAATACTACACAAAACTGCTTTCTCTTTCGTCACTTTCTCCCTCATAGCCCCTTATACACAGCTCTTCTCACATCTCTACTTCCCCCTCTCCCTTCCCTACCTATTCCTCCCCATTGTTTTATCATCATTTCATCATTTGTTTTACTTAAAGTGTGTGTTGTATTAGTTTACTAGGTGTTTATCCGTCAAAAATGACGGGGAATATTGGCTGTTTTACCACCCAATTTTGTGCAAATGCAATCAGGGGCGGCGCTGAGTTTTGTTGACTGGGTGGGTCTAATGCAATCTACACAGCCAGGACCCGCCGGCTCAGACTACCCCTCACCCCCCCAATCAACATTTTTCTGCGTATTTGCACGATTTGCTTGGGTGCCCTGCACCGAGGCTGGGTGGGTCCGGACCCGCGGACCCACCCCCTAGCGCCGACCCTGAATGCAATAGGATTTTGTGCAAATAATTTCCTTAAAACGCCGCCTTTTCCTTCAACCGAGTTAACGCCCATTCGCGTGAATTTTCTGAAACTTGATAGTCAAGGTAAGTTTACTGATTTGGCAGTGTCGAACGACATGCAGTGCTTGATTCTCTTGTTTGCTGTGCTGCTTTTTCACGCCGAGCAACAGCTTGCTACTCACTCTCACTTGATTGTCGCAAACCTCGTGAACGCTGGACTTTTTGTTTTGCACGGACGGTTAGAAAGAGGAATAAATGAGTTAAACAATGGTGAAAACCTCATCTTCTTAGCTCTTATATAGCCTGAGATATAGCAAATTCAAAAAATTGTAAACTTTCTCAGAATTCAAAACTTTCGCGAAATTCACCGATAATACTTATGTTCAAACATTGGGGTCATCGGGATAGAATTGATAGATCTTTGCCAAATGTCAACCGATTTTCAAACTTTTTGGTTTCTTTTGTTCCTCTGACATCCCTTTACAACTTTGCCGCTGACCAAAGTGGGGTTACCGCTGAAAATATTTTGCTAGGGGGCTTTACAAAATTTTCGGGGGAAAGGGTGATATTTTAGGCCGTAAAGTGGACTCTACCTCCATTTTTTTTTGTTTTGCACGGACGGTTAGAAAGAGAAATAAACAGTCTAAACAATGGTGCAAACCTTATCTTTTTAGTTCCTATATAGCCTGAGATATAGCAAATTTAAAACGTTACAACAATGATTTCTGAAGAACGCTTTTCCAAAAATTAAATCCCCAGTACGGTGACAGCGTCTGAAAATGTAATCCCCACTTGAAGGGTTAAATTTTTAAAGTAGGTATTGAAGTTTGGAAGGGGTAGATACATATAATAACGGGGGCAGGGCATAGAGAGAAAGGAGGGAGGTATTAGTAACGGGGGGCAGGACATTGGGAGAGAGAAGGGAGGTTTGGGAGGAGGAAATTGGGTTGTACGGGTTTTCGGAGTAGCGTTGTGTAGGTTTGGGAACGGGGTTTGGGGCCGGTGTGGTAGGGCGGAGCGGTGATGGGTTGGGGCCGGGGCGATTGGGAAAGGGATGGGGAGAGGGAATAGGGGTTGGGAGAGGGATGGGGAGAGGGAAAAGGAACGGTGGTTTGGGGCCTGTTGGGTAGGGCGGGGTGGGTATGGGTTAGGGCCTGGGGCGATTGAAAGAAGGACGGGGAGAGGGAAGGGGTTGGAAGAGGGATGGGGAGAGGGCAGGGGGACGGGGTTTGGGGCCTGTTGGGTGGGGTGGGGCGTGGATGGTTTGGGGTCGGGGCGGAGATGGGATGGGGCCGGGGCGATTGGGAGAGTAATGGGGAGAGGGAAGGGGGAACGGGGATTTGAGCTGCAATTAAGACGCTTCGTTAAACGCTGCGTTGTTTAATTATACGGTTTTGATTAAACAATATTTGGTTGTCAATGACAACAGCGTCTTGCAAAATCTGCCGTGTATCGTGACCGACAGACAGATTCGCCGGATTCGCCGGACCGGACATCGAGAATTATATAATAAGATTATTAGTTTATTATTGTTTTTTGTTGTATTTGATGATGTGCTTGTCACGAAACAAAGATTAGTATTGCTCTATGCCCCCTCTATACTCCCCCTTCCACATTTATATCCTACTCATTTCTCTCATCCTCCTTTTTTCTGCCCTCCTCGTTTATAAGTGCCGCTAATATAATTCCCAATGCTTTCTGTATTTACACAGCAGTTGACTCAGCGTTCACTCAATTGCAGTGCTAAAACTCGTATAGCAATGGGAACATTGCGAAGGTAACCATAGGATCGGCGGAAAAGGCTGGCCAGCGTCCGCCGATGTATGGCTTAGCCACCGCTATGGGCTGATGCCATGAAACCGGTGATCAGCACCGAACCTTACGTGTGAACCTTTTAATCTTAACCTTACTCTGTATTTGCCGTGACCATCACCAGCTAGTTGCAAAAGCTAGCATTTTAACTATGACATGGCACATGATGATGACGATGATGAAAATGAGGAAGAGAAAGAGGGAAAATACATTCAAGCGAGCGAGCATTTTATTGACATGTAATTAAGCAATCAAGTCTTTTCCCATGGCCAACTATATGCCGCATTATCGCGAGAGAGAAACCGCACAAACTTCAAACTGCTTATTAAGCCATTTTTCCGGTCAAAAGCATACCGTCGAAAAAATTCTAGAACATAAACAAAATATCGGGTTAGGAAATAGTTAACTTCCCTTGTCATTTGTGACGGGCAAACAGCTAGTTTAGAGATAGTTAAAGCTTGGATATTTCTCATTTTGTTTTCCTCTTGCCTTTGTCCATTTACAGTATATTGTGATGGTCACTATATCGCTCTGGAGTTGCAGAAATATAGGCCACGTCTAATTGTTTAAAATATTATAGTCTCTAGTCTAGGCTTCTAGGACTTTCAGAAAGGCAACTGGTCCTAATGAGAGAGGCGGAGCCACTTGACGAATAATTTATGAGATATGAATGGTTCTCACACAGAGCAAATGATCCTGAACCACTTTAAACCTTGTTATATTATTATTATTATTATTATTATTTTATTATTATTATTATTATTATTATTATTATTATTATTATTTGTTTAGTTCCAAAAATCTTAACTATCTGAGAATATCAACGTCTATTCGAGAAGTTATACATATTTTCCCAAATAAAAATAAAATAAATATTAAAAGGCCCTGTGATTTACATGTTTATTTTCAAAAATCTTAACTATATGAGAATATCAACGTCTAATCGAAGTCAAACTCAGTTCCCTGTCTTTCAGAGACTACTCATAATGCCCAGTCCAAAGCAGACATTATAAGCTTAGTAGAAAAATTATACAATGCAAGTGAAAAACATCATCAAAACTGAACGTTTTAAAACGACTAATCCTTCAACTACATCCAAGCACAGATGTCTAAATGGCAGTTGGCTGAGAAGCTAAACATATTTTCGCTAGTATACAACATGAAATAAATATTAAAAAGGACCTCTGATTTGCATGTAAAAATCATTCGACGCTAAAATATTACCGGTTTTAAACCGCTGAGATTATAAATTTTTAAATATTAACAAAGTCGTTAAAAAGTGAATTTAAAGAGCCGATGAACGAAGGTTGACATCTGGCGTTTCTTCTCTCCTAAAACCCAAGCTAACCGTTAACGGTCATCAGAAGGCAAAGGCTACAAACTCATGTTTTGTATTAGCAATGGCACTAAATACTTTATGTAAGTAAGTAAGTAAGTAAGTAAAATCTCGTTAACTTCTATAGCGCTTTCAAAAGATGCACCGAAGTAGCTCCTTATTCCTATGCTCTATGCGCTTATGTATATTATACAGGGTGTAAAAGTAAAAGGTGGACCAATGTTTAACATTTAATATCTCGGGCACGTGTGTAGTGATTTCAATAAAATTATTTATAGGCCATATACCTGGGAAGAGATACGGACAACTCGCCCCCATGGCGTAACACAGGCAGCAATTGCAGCTGTCCTCATTTGTTAGCGATCTGGCGAATCGGGGAGGGGGGAAGCAATGGCTGAAAGGGAATTTTCCGCAAAACCTTTTCATTCAGGGAGCGAATTTGTTCATATGTTTCAATTTATACTCAAACTATTTCGTAGGAACTCTAAATATTTCAAAGGTACTCCAAGTTTTCTTATCTGTCTTCAAAAACGGTTTATTTAAGGGTTTCTATTATATCAGCAAGGGTTACTAGCAACTGGATGATCATAGCAATAATAATAATAATAATAATAATAATAATAATAATAATAATAATAATAATAACTGTTTGACATGGTAACGTGTAAAATAGCGAGTGAATTCGAAGAGAAGAAGATGACGACTGAAAAGGCGTTTTTGAATTATGGAAGAAGTCGGTTGGCGCCACGTGACTGACTATTCGAGCGACGCCCCGCCAAATATTTATCTAGCGCTTTTATCCAAGGGGAGCGATGCGAATCGTGCGACCCATTAATGCATGGTCACCTGCTAAACATTGAACAGCAACAAACCATTTTAAATTACAATTCTACGATATCCCTTATTTTTACGTAGAGCCTTTCAAGGCGCGCCACGACAGAAAGCGATTGGCCGAGAATCATGTTTTATTAATTTTAGACTTTACTTCTGGAGAGAGTATTCGAGGAAAATCAATCTGCTCTTTTGGATTCAAGAGTCCCGTGCTGTGGAAGTATGGATTATCCGAAGTTTCGTCTGAGAAGTTTCAAAACATTGCCTTCCTATTATAAGCTACCATGTGGCAGCTCTTCTGAATTACCGGGAAAATATCGCACACAAAATCCCACAGATGATGATATCATATACTACTATTATGATATTTGTGCAATTCCTTGGAACAGAAATCCTCCAAAAAATACCAAATGCACTGTTCTTCGAATAGACAGCAAACAGACCCCGCCAGGATTTGCAAGATTGATGGTCGATCGAGACAACACGGATGATAATCCCACTTACTTCCGACGACCACCCGTGTTGAGGGACATAGAAACAGGAGGTCCATCATTGCTGCTAAACGATCAAGACAACAACACGAAGCATAATTTCATTGGCTTCAAAAGCCCATCCTTTTTAAGAGACATACTAACATCGCAGCATTACCATAGGCTAACACAAGAAGGTTGGGTGAGTTTAACATTAGATGATAATGTAAAAACGTTGGACTTGGTGTTCGCAGTCTACAGTCCGTATTGGCCAGTTGAAGCCGAAGAATGGAGAAAGCGTAAAAGATTTCACGGATGGCCGGATGAGAAATTGATCGCTAGGATAACAAGAGGCGGCTGCCATTTTGTTTCAAAACTTCGTACATGGAGCACTTGTGACGACACAGAATGGAGATTCTCATTCTCAAGAGCGGAACTTATATTGATTCACAGTTGGACGCCAGATCAGAAATTCGCATATCATGTCATTCGAGTCATCAAGAGACAAATTTCAGAGTCTTGTGGTGTAGATAGAAACAAAACATTTCAAACCTACTATTTCAAAATACTTATGTTCTGGGCCTGCGAAGAATTCCCCCCAGAATTTTGGATTAAACAAAACATGAATAATTGTGTACAGACATTGCTTCTTCGGTTTCTCAGATGTCTAAAGGAGAAACTATGTCCAAGTTATTTTATCCCTAAATGCAATATAATGAGTCATCTGATATCTGAAGATAGTTTTGAGAAAGAATTGCAAACGTTGCAGATATTCTTGAGGAATAGAATTGAAATCGCTGACAAAGAGAAAAAGTCACCGACATCTCAAATGTCGGTGGCTTTAATGTCATTCGAATATGCATGCGTCATCAGGATGCTACACTGCTTTCCTTACAATAAAGAATTAAATGGACGACTTGCGCAATATCTGTCTGAATGTGAATGGTTTTACCCAGAAATGAAAAACCTGCACGCAGCAATTGAGGCACATCTTCGTTTGATGTCTGTCGACAGTGCTCCTGAAAGACAAACAAACAAAGATTACGTTGTTTGTGATGAAAATTTTGATTTCGCTTCGTTTAACAGCGAACGGTATGAGTCATTGGAATATTTGAATCCTGACAAGACATCGGATGAAAATTTTATAAGGATCATTGTTCGCACACTCTTGAGAGATCCAGTTGTAGTGTACCGTCGAATGAGTGATAGAGAAGAGTCTGTTTTCAATGTAAGTAGAGAAGCTAATGTTTCAACACTGCGTGGCGTCACATCAGCTTACCGCGCAAACTTTTATTTTACGGCCATGCAGTCTTACAAACAATGTCTCACTGAATGCGAGAAATGTTATGAAATGCTTCATAACAAAAGCCATAATGCATTTATAGATAATAGCCCATTTAATCTTTCTTGTTACATGCCTGTTTTGATATGTAACAGTTTATCACAGCTATTTGATGAACATTTACAAGTAATTTTAGGATTTGCTACTTTGCAGAGAAATATCTCTTCCTCCAATTCTACTGTACCTTCTCATGAAGTATGCTTGAAATTGAAAGCATGGGAATTTATGAAATACATCTACATTCAATGTAAACGAAAGCTATATTCAATGTCTGAGCCGCTTGATTGTTCTTATCCCGTTAATTCGAATTTCTATCAAACTAGCATTTCAGATTTCGTTCGACCACGCATGTCTCAATTAATTGAAAACGGTCATTGCAGCGCAGTTATACTGTTTGCTGCATTACGACAGAGCAGAAGATATAAGAATTCCATAATGGGTACTAATAATAGAGCATATAAGCAATCTTTAGAGAGTCCTTTAATTCCTGACTACATTAGTCACTACAAGTGTGGCACCTACTGCTTAAAACAAGTCGAAAAAGATATTTAATTCAAATGAAACGAAATAATAACTAAAAATTGCCCTTCTGTCCAACACGGGCTTTAACCTTCAACTCTCCTCTACAAAAAACTAAACCGGAACACACAAACCAAACCGGAACTCTCAAAATCAAAACCAGAACCGAAGATAGTATATAATCTTTCTCCCTCTATGCCTTTGTATAGCCCATATATTTCTAAACCCTGACAGCATGTTATCCAGAAAATGCACAATTTTCATTTCGCATAGGCCTAATGCTTTTGTGTCTTGATTAAATCCTGTTCGATCTTTGCTTTTTCTGTATCTGTAATTCTCGCATAATTTGTATGTTTTTTTCTGATATTTGGATTCGTTTATATAATTGGCATCGGAATTTTCAACTCCTGTCAGCGTTGCTCAGTTGCAACCGATCGAATTAAAACTGTTCATGTACTGTAGGCCTATACGTTAATTCCTGTTATTATGAGATTGCATAACGGTTACTTGACAACAATAATACTACGTGATATTCCGTTTAATTAAAATTAATCTTGAATTTCGGTTTGTTTCTAATATAATTTTATATCAGCCCTTTTGACCAATTCAACGCAGTGCTAATTTCAGACGTAATTTTTACACACATTTCATGCGATGGGATTACGACAACAATGACATCGCCTTGATGAATCGCAAACAGTGGCGGTTCCACCATGTTGACGACTGGGGATGCCTTCCCCCACTGGGGTTCCAGATGACCTTTTTTTGATTGTCAACCTATTTTCCGGTGAGTTTAAAACAAAATTAGTGAAAAATACTGCAAAGGACCTTTTTTGCTTGTCGGCCTTTTTGGCAGGGTTTCGTAGCATTTAGTGAGCAAAACACAATTAACACTGACTCTTTTCTCTTTTTTCTTGTTTTTCTTCTTCACTTTGCATCCCTCCGGCCTCCACCAACTTCCAATAAAATTTTTCACCCCTCCCTCACAAAGAATTCCTGAAACGAAACCGCCACTGACCGCAAACATAATTTGCGACAATATTAGAAATTGAAATTTATTTTAATGATTTATTTTAATGATTTAAGATTAAAATGTAATTATTCAAATCATCAGCAAGTCAAACGACTACTGTCTCTTAGTCAAAGAATCAAACCCAAACGGCGACTTATATAGCGCTACTTTGTAATGTATAGAAGCATCAGCCGATGACACACCAAATCAAAATCGCAAAATATAGAAGTAAAATCCAGGATTTCAGACCGGACAACACACAGCCGTCGACTGGTGAATAAGTCAGGCAGTGTATACCATGTGTCATAAGTTTGATCTGTATAGATCCGTCAGAAATATTTTCACATTCACTTCGCGCTTCGCCTATAATATTGTTTTCTGCCAAAGATTTCGGCAGAAATCGGCAAAATTCGGTAAATAAACTAACAATAAATATATATATAAATATTATACTGTATATATATTCAGCGCAATCCGACTGGTTAATTTCATGAATATCAGATACAAATATTTTAAAAATAAAAGTGTTCTCTTACATTGCCTAAGAAGCATTGTAAAGAAGGTAAGCGCCGTAGATTGCATTTCATTCGCAGGACGTCGTCAATGCCAGGTGTCACCGGTCTGTTATAGATTGCTTTCCATTCGCCAGGTGTCGTCAGTGCTTTGTATATTACTTTTCATTCGCCATTAAATGCATATCTTGAGAACTCGGCAATTTCATCCACACAGAAATTGATCCTTATCCGAGAAATTCTCCACGCTTTGTTTCAATGTTAATATGAAAATCCGAATGTAAGGGAACATGTCAATTTGTTTTTGCTTCTTTTTTTAATACTCTTATAGTGTTGCAGCGGTCATTATAATGATGTGATTTAAACAGTGGCGGCACCAGGTTGTGAACTGAGGCAAGGCCTGTGGCAGGGCCTAAAATGGTTTGCCAGGGCCACTAGGTCAGCCCGACGACTAGAGATATTTGTCATCATCATCATCATCATCATCATCAGCTCATAGACCCCTCAGGAACCGTCGAGACCAGTAGCATGCTGAACGATTCTTTTCCAATTTTCGCGGTCTTGTGCCGCATGTATTGCCTCTCCAAGATTTAATCCCGTCCACTCTCTGATGTCGTCGAACCATCGTCTTCTGGGCCTTCCAGGAGGGCGCGTTCCTTCCATTGTTCCCTCCATTGCAACGTTCAGAATTCTCTTCTCTTCCATGCGACTGAGATGACCAAACATCTGGAGATTCCTTTCTTTGATTGTGTTTATCACATCACTGTCGATCCTGATTCTTCTCCTTACTTCCTTATTCGTGATTTTCATTCCTCGCCATATCTTAAGAAGCCGTCGGTAGCATCGCATTTCGAAAGCCAGGAGTCGCCTGCAGTCATCCTTTTCAGTGTCCAAGTCTCGCCTCCATAAAGGAGCACAGAGAAGACACAGACTCGTAAAAGTTGGAGCTTTGTCTTGAGGGAGATCTTTCCAGAGCTCCATAGTTTGCCAAGGCGACCCAATGCTGAGCTGGCCAGACCAATCCTCCTCCTAATCTCCTCACTACAATTCCCATCTGCACGCACCATGCTTCCCAGATATACAAACTGCTCGACCGTTTCCAACTGGGTGCTGTCTAAGGTGATTACCACCGGCTCCTCCACTCTACCTGCCACCATGACTTTTGTCTTTTTGACGTTGATTTCCAGACCTAACCTTTTACTTTCTTCATTTAATGTATTCAACATCTTTTGTAGTCCACTTTGCGTGAAGGACATGAGATCGACGTCGTCAGCAAATCGCAAATCTTTCAGCGTCTTCCCCTGGATGCTTATTCCTTCCTCCCCTTCCTCTTCTAGTCTCTCCATTGCTCGCTCTAGCATGAGTAAGAATAGCAATGGTGATATTGGGTCACCCTGTCGTGAGCCCACTGTCGGCCTGAACCAGTTTCCGATTTTTCCGTTGACCTTGACTGCAGCCATCGCCGATTTATACAGGCTTTGGATGATCCTCAGCAGCTTGCCGTCCACACCATAGCTCTCCAGCGTCGCCCATAGCCCCTCATGCCAGACCGGACAACACACAGCCGTCGACTGGTGAATAAGTCAGGCTGTGTATACCATGTGTCATAGGTTTGATCTGTATAGATCCGTCAGATGCCTTGGTGTAATCCACAAAACAGTTGTAGATACATCTTCCATATGTCCTGACCTGTTCTATAAGCAGTCTTAGTGTCAGGATTTGATGGGTGGTGCTCCTGCCACTTCTGAATCGTGCCTGCTCTTCAGATAGGTGGCATTCTGCCTTTGCTCTTAGTCGTTGCAAAATGATCGACAGCAATACTTTGCACAAGAACATCATCTTTTTGTAGCGAATACAATAAACCCTGGAAGACACAGCCGGAAGTGGACATGGGAATCAGCAGATGGACAGACCAAAAACATGATTGACTATGTTCTGGTAGACAGTAGGTTCAAAGAACATATACACAAGCAGAGGCGTCATTTGGGAGGGCTTGGGGGCCGTGCCCCCCCCCCCAAGGAAATGAAAATATTAATTTATAATGTATTAATGTGCAAACAAATTGCAAAAATTGCAAAAAATTACAAATTTTTTGACATTGGCCTTAAAATTTGCCAAAATTGCTTAAAATTTGCAAAAAAATTGCTAAAAATGCCTAAAATTTGCAAAAATTTGTCAAAAATTTGCAAAAAAAATTATTATTATTATTGCATTCTCCAAGACCAGGTGATCAGTGTCGTTGAAAAGTGCAAGACAATTTTGTAGCGACAGTGCTTCGTTTCAACAAAGAAGCAATATCATCGAATTTTAATGTCAAATTAAGCGTAGAACGTTTCCACAGAAAACAAAACCTTTCTTGATCTTGAGGGCCGTCCATAAATGACGTCACGCGATTTTGGCAGTTGTTTACCCCTACTCCCTCGTCACAAGTCTTCACAAAAAGTCAGACCCCAAAAATGACGTCACAACGCGTTAGCCCCCTCTTATTCTTTAATGTCACAATTGTTTCAATTCACTTATTTCTTGAATGAAGCGGGTATTTCAATGAATTCGTTTCAAAAATACTCATTATAATTATTATAGTTGGAGCAAAATTCAGAAACTTTTTCAAATTCTTTTTTAAAAAATGAATTATAAGTGTAAAATACGTTCAACTTTGCGGTAACATAGCATTTCGGTATTAATAACAATATTTAATATTATCTGACGTCATATTTCTGGAACCCCCTCCCTCCCTCGTCACACATCGTCACAAATGTTTGAACCCCCTTCCCCTAAGTGCATGACGTATTTTATGGACGGCCCCTTATCGGAAATACTGAATGGGACCGAACTGTCCAGGTACAGCTAAAACCCATGCAAAATATTATCGCAATATTATTGGGCGAAGAAGCTCTTTGCATTTTGAACAAGGCGAAGAAGGACTTCTTAGCATTCAATTTGCATTGATTTACAAAATCCACTCACAATCAACCTTTCAGCTTTGTTAACGAGAGCTCTGGTGTAGCCAAGGTGGAATCCGGGGCCCTTGTACTTTTTTTGGTATGGGACCAGTCTTGGAAGTTGTGCAAAACCGACAAGTAATTTTTTGGGAGGAATAGATTGATTGTCGATAGAAAGGATATACTAAGTTTATATCAGATCCTTTGGTCACTCAGTTATAAATCATAATTAATATCGTAAAAATAAGCGCCAGAGCTAATCGTTTAATTTTAATGATACTCGAAATTTTTGCGGCTTTGAGGAGCCGCATATGCCACTGGGTAAGCTCATGACGCTCCCCAAACTCCTCAGTAAATCTAACTGCGACCAACGTTGCATGTATATGTCTTGATTCCACAACACGATTGCAAAGTGTTTTAGATTTAATGTAACTCATTTCCCTGTTTATGGGTTCTATCATAACCTGGTCATTTTATTCATGTTCACTAAATGAATATGAAACGCATGTCAAATCGTTGATGATAATAATTATTTTGTGTTTTTGCTTTATCTGCGTAAAGATAGCTCCGTTTTATGCTGATCTCTATCATTCATATTTATCGAAAATATCAACCGAGTTTCTTGCTCGAATCACAGAGCATATAGACCTATATGTCATGAAATACATAAGTTACACTGTATATCAACAGTCATTGGGGGATATTCCAGATAGTCTCATAGCACATAAAGAATTTACATGTCGAAATTGTAGATAATTGCTATGTAAAACTGAAGGCGCTAATCCTTCCGTTCTCCGTACGGGCGCTGAGCCTATGGATTATACCTGTGTACCTTTACATGACTGTTGTCGGATATAGATATCGCATTTGAAATGGCCTTAAGAACTTACTTTGGTCACGTGACCCGCTGACTTCATCGTATCCTATTTATATCCATCGGTTCCTTCTGATATGAAAGATATGATATGAAAGTTAATTTCTTAGGCGCAGTTTAAGAAAACAAATGCGCCGCTGCTACGTAAATAACCAAGTCTTCAGCCTATAGTGAGAAACACCGTTCTAGACATGGCGACGTCTCTTAGTTCTGACGGAAGAGCGTTCCAAAGATTGGGACCAATCACCCTGAAAGACATGTCGCCCATTTTGCTCCGCGTGTGGTGGATATCCAGTAGTTGAGTCGTTTGAGCGCAAGCCGGTTGGCCTGTGAACATGGCGCAGGAAAAACCATCGACCAGGTAGCCATCATCATCATCATCATCGTCGTCGTCGTCATCATCATCATCGTCATAATCATCATAATCATCATCATCAGCATCATCATCGCCGGACACATTTGTCGACCAACGAGATAATCTTGAATTTAATCCGCTGCCTTACTGGGAGCCAATGCAGTTGGTTTAGTACCGGGGTGATGTGATCTCGTCGTCCAGTACCAGTTATGAGTCGGCCGGGCAGCTGAGTTCTGGACTGCCTGGAGTCTACGAATCAGGGTGTCTGGTGCCAAGGCCAGCAGTCCGTTGCAGTAGTCCATTCTGGAACTGATCATGGCATGTACCAGTGTTTTTCCCGCCTCGGGGGTCAGAGAGCCTGTAACCAGACGAAGTCGCCTCAACTCGCAGATGCAACAAGCGACTGTCTTGGTGACGTGTTGAGCGAATGTTAAACCATGGACTACTAGATTAGATGAGGTATACACCAATGTTTTGCATTTTTATCCCTCTTTCAAACCATCCGTGCAAAATTTAATAACAATTGGGATAAGGGTCCACAATCTGGCCTGAAACAGAACCCCCCTCCAAAAAACACATTTTTTCTGTTCCAAGCTCTGTTTCTAAATTTTTTGAGTGGCAACCTAACTTTTGTGAACAGCAAAATTGTAGGGAAATGTAATTGGAACAAGATAAATCAAACATTTTGAAAATTGGACAATATTTGGTCGAGATATAGCAAATTATAAAAGAAATACAAGCATCGTTCTAAACTGATCGAAACGACAATTTATCGGAAGGAGAGTGCTCGTGGTAGGAAGAATATATCTCGACCAAATATTGTCCAATTTTCAAAATGTTTGATTTATTTTGTTCCAATTACATTGTTATTAAATTTTGCACGGATGGTTTGAAATAGGGATAAAAATGCAAAACATTGGTGTATACCTTATCATTTTAGCTTTCACAGAATCCGAGCAATTGCAAGTTGAAAAAGTCCAAAATTACATGCAAATGCACAGGAGGCTGCATTTATTCAGCCCCCTGAAGTATGGCTCCTTTTTCAGTTGGGCGTCCAGGTAATCTAGTAGTCCTTGGTTAAACTCTCGTCGAGCAGAACCCCCAAGTTCCGCACTACGCTGGATCGGTTAATTTCGACAGGACCGATAATAATCTTGTTTAACGTCATCTTGGCCATCTGTACCTTGCTGCCTAGACATATCAGCTCTGACTTTTTCAGGTTTAGTTTTAACCTGTTCTCTTGTAGCCATTTCTCAATGTCTAGTATACAGTCGGTTAGTGCTTGGGTCGCTCCTTCGGCTTGAACCGGGTCGTGACTGCAGTGTATCTGTATATCGTCCGCGTAGAAATGATTGTTTAGCTGATGCTTCTTGACAACATCCTAGAGATCGCTAAGGAAAAAAACGAACAGCAACGGGCCTAATATGGATCCTTGAGGGACGCCCCATGGCACGTTTCGAGCGGCTGACACCTTCCCTCCGTACGCTACTCGCGAAGTGCGATCAGAGAGGTACGATTGAATCCAGAGTAGCGCAGTTTCTCGGACTCCAAGTCTGTGTTCAAGTCTTTGTAGTAAGATGCCGTGATCCACGCAATCAAACGCCGCTGACAGATCAAGCAGTACCACAGTTGTAACCTTTCCAGTATCCACAGCATCAAGTACATCTGACAGGATATGCAGCAACGCCGTCTCCGTCGAATGATTTCGGCGGTAGGCAGATTGGAGTTTGGGAAACAAATCATTCTTGGTAAGATGAAACTTTAGCTGATTTGCTACTAGGCGCTCCGTGATTTTCGATATGAAAGAAGATTGGATATGGGGCGATAGTTACGGCTGTGTGAAAAAGTCCTGCACGTTTATAGGATTTTGAGATTTTTGTTTTTTACGAATATCTGAATAACCATTAATGATTTATGGTAGGCCTACGCAAGTCTCAATATATTTCAACGGGTATTGATGTTTTTGGTAAAGAATTTACTAATTATTGTGTGATTGCCTTATGGATCCTCACAACAAAATATTTGTGAGGAGCGTGAAACGTGAAACGTGCAGGACTTTTTCACACAGCTGTAGATATTCTTCTGTTAGAACCAACTCCGCCAGAGCCGATGGCATGACCGGATGAGAAAGCGGATCCACACGTCCATTGTCTTTTGACGCACGAGCTTATAAATAGACACACTAGCAGCTATTTCCAAAGATGATGGCGTAGGATCTTTGGAAAGCAGCGATTGGATTCCAGTTCCTATGATTGGCTCAAAAAGCATGGACTAGACATTGGATAAACCATAGATTTATTATGATACACTAAATCCCGTCTATCTATGGCAAAGTCAGACCAAAATTGAAGCCAAAAATCCACCATTTTGGTACAATGTTGTCATGGTAACCATTGTCTATATATATATATATATATATATATATATATATATATATATATATATATATATATTTTTATCTACAGCCTATATATTTATTTGAAACACAATATGGCATGATGACAGCATTGTACTAAAATGGCGGAAATCTGGCTTCGCTTTCTGATACCATATAGACTCTTTCTTGTGATATTAAAGTCTATGGGATAAACTGTCACGAATAGCGCCATTCGATGCACGCGAACTCTCGTGCTATATACGTATTCGCAAAGGCACGACATTTATTTTGGATTAGGAAGAATAAGAATTCTTTAATGGATCCTCTCATTCCTGACCACATTAGTCAAAAGACATCTGAACGCCATAGAGAAATCCAGAAAAAGCACATTTAACATTTCTCATGATGCTTTTGCTTAATCGTAAATGTGTAGGCACTATTGATAAATTTCATTTCGTTCTTTGCTTGTTCTGTATATCTGTAATTCTCGCATAATCTGAATTGTGTTTGATTCTGATATTTGCGTGCGTTTATATTTTTGAAGTCGGAATTTGCAACTGTTGTCAGTATTTCTCAGTTGCAACTGATGAAATTAACACTGTTCATATTGCCTATCCTACTGAACGTATTTTCAGTTATTATGAGACTGCACAACGGTTTGTTCTCTGACCCATTAAGGAAATCTTCCAACCAGTTAAGCATGCTGTATCCGTGTTTCTCGGTAATAAAAATCACTTTACAGCAATATTATTCCGATTAAAATTATTCATAGTACGCGTTTGTTTTGAGAAAAATCCTTCATACTGACTGACAAAAACATCTTTTAGTTGATACCAAACCAATTACCTCTAGATTGGCGTAGAAAGTAGCAGCATCTTTGGCCAATTCAGCACGGCGCTAACCGACCTTTAGATATCCATATACAGTACACTGTAATTTATACACAGGTCTCATGCGACAGGGTTACGACGACATTGACATAGCTTTGATGAACGGCCAATATAATTCTCATATGCATAGAAGCACCCACAGATGTCCATGGGTCCATTTTATAGAACCCAATCCAACCCAACCTATCAAATCTCCAACCCAATCCCACACATGTCGATAATAGGTTTACTTGACCCAACCCACTGTAATACATTCTTCTTCTTCTTCATGTGCCATGAATTGCTACGTCGGCGACCATGGATTTCCACTCTTCTCTGTTTTGAAAACCATGGTTTCCTCGGCAATCTACGACAGTGGGTTGCCATTACCTTCTGTCGGTTTTTCTAAGGTTTTCTCCTTCGCAGTTCTAGGGCCATTAAAAGTCTGTAATACATTACAGTTTCTTAAACCATGACTTATTTTCTGACCCAACCCAATCCAACCCACCATTAATATGAAAAGTCTGACCCAACCCAACCCATGAGTTAAACCAACCCAAGAACATCCGTGGAAGCACCAGCCGATGACACACCAAATCAAATTCTTAGCTAATCGAACTGTATGATTTCATGAATATCAGATAAAATAAAAATCAAAATCAAAATGTAGGCCTACCATATTATTGCTTTCAGCTTTCACGTTGTAAACAAAACAAGGAAGTCGTATATTACTTTCCATTCGCCAAATGTCGTCAATGGATATATTAGATTATAATAATAATGTGATTTTAAGTGGACGTTAGAGGGAATGCTTTCCCTTTAGGGCAGTCGCCCGCTTAATGCCCTTTTAGGCTATTTCGTTTTCCGTGAGCCTGTTAGAGAAAGCCAAATAGATTTCCTTAGCTGTGAATCGATCAAATGAATATATTTCCCATACAGGAATCTTCATGAGCTGCTAAAGACAGAAATTTTCTTCGACGCCTTCTCTGATTAGGTAAGAGAAACACTTTTAACCAACTTGTCTGTTTCCCTACGCCTCTGGTGATCGCTCTCAACAGATAATTATATTGTGTTTGAAACTGACGACAGCAGAATGACATTATGTCATAGTGGTTTTTTAACAGTCAAATCCTATTAGATATCCCGTTCAAGTCCAAGTCTAATGTAAGCCAATGAGGATTTGTGTTCTGTTCTCTCGCTTTGACTTTCTTGATTTTAACTTTCTTGATATTAAATTTTGCTAATCGGTCATTTTAAAAGTATTATTTTGAAAACACACGAGTTTTATTAAAGGACTATGCTACAAGCCCAGATGAGAAGCAAATGGAGAGAGAGTCGAGCAGACAGACATACACACAGAGAGAGAGACAGAGAGAGATACAGAGACAGAGAGAGTCAGAAACTGTTTCGAAATAAAAGAGGTAGTTTTTATGAAATGATCTTCTTGCACGTAATCTTTCTCTTTGAAAACTTTGTCTGCGTCGTTGAAATAAGCAATTCCAGAAGAATTTGAAAATCAATCCGCAGCAGATTGGAACTTAGATGACTAATCTCAGGTCCCGAATTCATAATTTTAGAAACTCTTATATAATTAATCAATAAATGCGGATAATTCAGAAAGCAGATTTTAAGGAAATGGCAGGGTTTTTACATCCGCGGATTGAATAGTCGAAAATGTTTCAACCAAATGTTCTTTGTACATTTCTCTCAATCTCTCTCATGAGTATGTATAATTTTTGTGAATATACTGTATATATATATGCCTCCCCTCTTCCACCCTTCATCTTTCACCCCTTCCTCTGTTTTTCCGTGCCATTCTCCGCTCGCTCTTCGATCTCCTTCTCCACAACCTCCCTTTCCCTTCCTTTTCCCTCCCCATCTACGCTACACAAAACTGCTTTCTCTTTCGTCACTTTCTCCCTCCCAGCCCCTTATACACAGCTCTTCTCACACCTCTACTTCCCCCTCTCCTTTCCCTACTTCCTCCTCTCCTTTCCCTACCTATTCCTCCCCATTGTTTTATCATCAGTTCATCATTTGTTTTACTTGAAGTGTGTGTTTTATTAGTTTATTATTAGTTTATTATTGTTTTATTTGTTCTATTTGATGATGTGCTTGTCACGAAACAAAGATTAGTATTGCTCTATGCCCCCTCTATACTCTCCCTTCCACATTTCTATCCTACTCATTTCTCTCATCCTCCCCTTTTCTGCCCTCCTCGTTTATAAGTGCCGCTAATATAATTCCCAATGCTTTCTGTATTTACACAGCAGTTGACTCAGCGTTCACTCAATTGCAGTGCTAAAACTCGTATAGCAATGGGAACATTGCGAAGGTAACCATAGGTTCGGCGGAAAAGGTTGGCCAGCGTCCGCCGATGTATGGCTTAGCCACCGCTATGGGCTGATGCCATGAAACCGGTGATCAGCACCGAACCTTACGTGTGAACCTTAATCTTAACCTTACTCTGTATTTGCCGTGACCATCACCAGCTAGTTTCAAAAGCTAGCATTTTAACCATGACATGGCACATGATGATGACGATGATGAGAATGAAGAAGAGAAAGAGGGAAAATACATTCAAGCGAGCGAGCATTTTATTGACATGTAATTAGGCAATCAAGTGTTTTCCCATGGCCAACTGTATGTCGCATTATCGCGAGAGAGAACCCGAACAAACTTCAAACTGCTTATTGAGCCATTTTCCCGGTCAAAAGCAAACCGTTGAAAAAATGCTAGAACATAAACAAAATATCGGGTTAGAAAGTAGTTAACTTCCCCCGCCATTTTTGACGGGCAAACAGCTAGTTTAGAGATAATTAAAGCTTGGATATTTCTCATTTTGTTTTCCTCTTCCTTTTGTCCATTTAGAGTATGTTATGATGGCCACTATACCGCTATGGAGCTGCAGAAATATAGGCCACGCCTAATTGATTAAAATATTATAGTCGCTGGTCTAGGCTTCTTGGATTTTCAGAAAGGCAACTGATCCTAATGAGAGAGGTGCAGCCACTTGACGAATAATTTATGAGATACGAATGGTTCTCACACAGGGCAAACGCTCCTGAACCACTTTAAACCTTGTTATTATTATTATTATTATTTATTATTATTATTATTATTATTATTATTTGTTTAGTTCCAAAAATCTTAACTATCTGAGAATATCAACGTCTATTCGAGAAGTTATACATATTTTCCCAAATAAAAATAAAATAAATATTAAAAGGCCCTGTGATTTACATGTTTATTTTCAAAAATCTTAACTATATGAGAATATCAACGTCTAATCGAAGTCAAACTCAGTTACCTGTCTTTCAGAGACTACTCATAATGCCCAGTACAAAGCAGACATTATAAGCTTAGTAGAAAAATAATACATTGCAAGTGAAAACATTATCAAAACTGAACGTTTTAAAACGACTAATCCTTCAACTACATCCAAGCACAGATGTCTAAATGGCAGTTGGCTGAGAAGCTAAACATATTTTCCCTAGTATACAAAATGAAATAAATATCAAAAAGGACCTGTGATTTACATGTAAAAATCATTCGACGCTAAAATATTACCGGTTTTAAACCGCTGAGATTATAAATTTTTAAATATTAACAAAGTCGTTAAAAAGTGAATTTAAAGAGCCGATGAACTACGGTTGACATCTGGTGTTTCTTCTCTCCTAAAACCCAAGCTAACCGTTAACGGTCATCAGAAGGCAAAGGCTACAAACTCATGTTTTGTATTAGCAAAGGCACTAAATACTTTATGTAAGTAAGTAAGTAAAATCTCGTTAACTTCTATAGCACTTTCAAAAGATGCACCGAAGTAGCTCCTTATTCCTATGCGCTAGGCGCTTATGTATATTATACAGGGTGTAAAAGTAAAAGGTGGACCAATGTTTAACATTTAATATCTCGGCCAAGTGTGTAGTGATTTCAATAAAATTTATAGGCCATATACCTGGGAAGAGATACGGACAACTCGCCCCCATGGCGTAACACAGGCAGCAACTGCAGCTGTCCTCATTTGTTAGCGATCTGGCGAAATGGGGGGGGGGCGAATGGCTGAGGAAGAATTTTCCGCAAAACCTTTTCATTCAGGGGGCGAATTTGTTCATATGTTTCAATTTATACGTACTCAAACAATTTCGTAAGAACTCTAAAGATTTCAAAGGTATTCCAAGTTTTCTTATCTGTCTTCAAAAACGGTTTATTTAAAGGTTTCTATTATATCAGCAAGGGTTACTAGCAACTGGATGATGATGACAGCAATAATAATAATAATAATAATAATAATAATAATAATAATAACTGTTTGACATGGTAACGTGTAAAATAGCGAGTGAATTCGAAGAGAAGGAGATGACGACTGCAAAGGCGTTTTTGAATTATGGAAGAAGTCGGTTGGCGCCACGTGACTATTCGAGCGACGCCCCGCCAAATATTTATCTAGCGCTTTTACTCAAAGGGAGCGATGCGAATCGTGCGACCCATTAATACATGGTCACCTGCTAAACATTGAACAGCAACAAACCATTTTAAATTACAATTCTACGATCTCCGTTATTTTTACGTGGAGCCTTTCAAGGCGCGCCACGACAAACCGATTGGCCGAGAATCATGTTTTATTAATTTTAGACTTTACTTCTGGAGAGAGTATTCGAGGAAAAATCAATCTGCTCTTTGGGATTCAAGAGTCCCGTGCTGTGCAAGTATGGATTATCCGAAGTTTCGTCTGAGAAGTTTCAAAACATTGCCTTCTTTTTATCCGCTACAATGTGGCAGCTTTTATGAATTACCGATAAAATATTGCAGAATAAATCTCACAGATGTTGATACCATATGCTACTATCATGATATTTGTGCAATTCCTTGGAACAGGAATCCTCCAAAAAATACCAAATGCACTGTTCTTCGAATAGACAGCAAACAGACCCCGCCAGGATTTGCAAGATTGATGGTCGATCGAGACAACACGGATGATAATCCCACTTACTTCCGACGACCACCCATGTTGAGGGACATAGAAACAGGAGGTCCATCATTGCTGCTAAACAAACAAGACGACAACACGAAGCATAATCTCATTAGCTTCAAAGGACCATCCTTTTTAAGTGACATACTAACATCGCAGCATGACCATAGGCTAACACAAGAAGATCGGGCGAATATAACATTAAATGATAATGTAAAAACGTGCGACTTGGTGTTCGCAGTCTACAGTCCGTATTGGCCAGTTGAAGCCGAAGAATGGAGAAAGCGTAAAAGATTTCACGGATGGCCGGATGAGAAATTGATCGCCAGAATAATAAGAGGCGGTTGTCATTTTGTTTCTAAACTTCGTACATGGAGCACTTGTGACGACACAGAATGGAGGTTCTCATTCTCAAGAGCGGAACTTCTTTTGACTCACAGTTGGACGCCAGATCAGAAATTCGCATATCATGTCATTCGAGTCATCAAGAGACAAATTTCGGAGTCTTGTGGTGTAGATAGAGACAAAACATTTCAAACCTATTATTTCAAAACACTTATGTTCTGGGCCTGCGAAGAATTCCCACCAGAATTTTGGGGAAAGCAAAATATAAACACCTGTGTAGAAACATTGCTTCTTCGGTTTCTCAGATGTCTAAGGGAGAAACTATGTCCAAGTTATTTTATTCCTAAATGCAATATAATGAGTCATCTGATATCTGAAGATAGTTTTGAGAAAGAATTGCAAACGTTGCAGATATTCTTGAGGAATAGAATTGAAATCGCTGACAAAGAGAAAAAGTCACCGACATCTCAAATGTCGGTGACTTTAGTGCCATTCGAACATGCATGCGCCGTCAGGATGCTACACTGCATTCCTTCCAATAAAGAATTAAATGGACGAATATCGGATTTTATGTCTGAATGTGAATGGTTTTTACCAGAAATGAAAAATCTTCACGCAGCAATTGAGGCACATCTTCGTTTGATGTCTGTCGACAGTGCTCCTGAAAGACAAACAAACAAAGATTACGTTGTTTGTGATGAAAATTTTGATTTCGCTTCGTTTAACAGCGAACGGTATGAGCCATTGGAATATTTCAATCCTGAAAAGTCAACGGATGAAAATTTTATAAGGATCATTGTTCGCAAATTCTTGAGAGATCCAGTTGTATTGTACCGTAGAATGAGTGATAGAGAAGAGTCTGTTTTCAAGGTAGTTAGAGAATTTAATGGTGCAACACTGCGTGGCGTCACATCAGCTTACCGCGCAAACTTTTATTTTACGGCCATGCAGTCTTACAAAGAATGTCTCACTGAATGCGAGAAATGTTATGAAGTGCTTCATAACAATAGCCATAATGAATTTATATATAAGAACCCATCCAATCTTTCTTCTTACATGCCTGTTTTGATATGTAACAGTTTATCACAGCTATTTGATGAACATTTACAAGTAATTTTAGGATTTGCTACTTTGCAGAGAAATATCTCTTCCTCCAATTCTACTGTATCTTCTCATGAAGTATGCTTGAAATTGACAGCATGGGAATTTATGAAATACATCTACATTCAATGTAAACGAAAGCTATATTCAATATCTGAGCCGATTGATTGTTCTTATCCCTTTAATTCGAATTTCTATCAAACTAACATTTCAGATTTCGTTCGACCACGCATGTCTCAATTAATTGAAAACGGTTATTGCAGCGCAGTTATACTGTTTGCTGCATTACGACAGAGCAGAAGATATAAGAATTCCATAATGGGTACTAATAATAGAGCATGTGAGAATTCTGTAGACAGTCCTTTAATTCCTGACTACATTAGTCACCACGAGTTTGGCGCCTGCTGCATAAAACAAATCCGAAAAGATATTTACTTCAAATGAAACAAAATAATAACTAAAAATTGCCCTTCTGTCCAACACGGGCTTTAATCTTCAACTCTCCTCTACAAAATAACTAAACGGGAACACACAAACCAAACCGGAACTCTCAAAATCAAAACCAGAACCGAAGATAGTATATAATTTTTCTCCCTCTATGCCTTTGTATAGCCCATACATTTCTAAACCCTGACAGCATGTTATCCAGAAAATGCACAATTTTCATTTCGCATTGGCCTTATGCTTTTCTGTCTTGATTAAATCCTGTTGGATCTTTGCTTTTTCTGTATCTGTAATTCTCGCATAATTTGTATGTTTTTCTGATATTTGGATTCGTTTATATAATTGACATCGGAATTTTCAACTCCTGTCAGCGTTGCTCAGTTGCAACCGATCGAATTAAAACTGTTCATGTACTGTATGCCTATACGTTAATTCCTGTTATTATGAGACTGCATAACGGTTACTTGACAACAATAATATTACGTGATATTCCGTTTAATTTAAATTAATCTTGAATTTCGGTTTGTTTCTAAGGAAAATAGTTCCTTCATTCTGACAAAATCATTTTGCCATTTTTCGAACAGAAGCTATGACCTCAAAACTGCCGTAGAAACTACATCAGCCCTATTGACCAATTCAACGCAGTGCTAATTTCAGACGTAAATTTTACACAAGCTTCTTCATGCGATGGGATTACGACGACAATGACATCGCCTTGATGAATCGCAAACAGTGGCGGTTCCACCATGTTGACGACTGGGGATGCCTTCCCCTCCCACTGGGGCTCCGGATGACCTTTCTTTGGTTGTCAACCTATTTTCCGGTGAGTTTAAAACAAAATTAGTGAAAAATACTGCAAAGGACCTTTTTTGCTTGTCGGCCTTTTTGGCAGGGTTTCGTAGCATTTAGTGAGCAAAACACAATTAACAATGACTCTTTTCTCTTTTTTCTTGTTTTTCTTCTTCACTTTGCATCCCTCCGGCATTCACCAACTTCCAATAAAATTTTGCAACCCCTCCCCCACAAATAATTCCTGAAACGAAACCGCCACTGACCGCAAACATAATTTGCGACAATATTAGAAATTGAAATATATTTTAATGATTTATTTTAATGATTTAAGATTAAAATGTAATTATTAAAATCATCAGCAAGTCAAACGACTACTGTCTCTTAGTCAAAGAATCAAAACCAAACGGCGACTTATATAGCGCTGCTTTGTACTGTATAGAAGCACCAGCCGATGACACACCAAATCAAAATCGCAAAATATAAAAGTAAAATCCAGGATTTCAGACCGGACAACACACAGCCGTCGACTGGTGAATAAGTCAGGCAGTGTATACCATGTGTCATAAGTTTGATCTGTATAGATCCGTCAGAAATATTTTCACATTCACTTCGCGCTTCGCCTATAATAATGTTTTCTGCCAAAGACAATATAATCGGTAAATAAACTAACAATATATATATTATACTGTATATATATATATTCAGCGCAATCTGACTGGTTAATTTCATGAATATCAGATACAAATATTTTAAAAATAAAAGTGTTCTCTTACATTGCCCTAAGCATTGTAAAGAAGGTAAGCGCCGTAGATTGCATTTCATTCGCAGGACGTCGTCAATGCCAGGTGTCACCGGTTGGTTATAGATTGCTTTCCATTCGCCAGGTGTCGTCAGTGCTTTGTATATTACTTATCATTCGCCATTAAATGCATATCTTGAGAACTCGGCAATTTCATCCACACAGAAATTGATCCTTATCCGAGAAATTCTCCACGCTTTGTTTCAATGTTAATATGAAAATCCGAATGTAAGGGAACATGTCAATTTGTTTTTGCTTCTTCTTTTTATACTCTTATAGTGTTGCAGCGGTCATTATAATGATGTGATTTAAACAGTGGCGGCACCAGGTTGTGAACTGAGGCAAGGCCTGTGGCAGGGCCTAAAATGGTTTGCCAGGGCCACTAGGTCAGCCCGACTAGAGATATTTGTGGCAGTGTTTATAGTATTTAAAATACAAGTATTTGAAATACGTATTTGAAATACATTTGATGTAGCCTATTTTGTATTTTATAGTCACTGAGAAAGTATATTGTATTTTGCATTTTAAATATATTTCAGATGTTTTTTGTGTATTTGAAATACAATTTACAGGCAAATACTTTCTGTACTTTATTAAAAGTAAGCAACTGCCAACTAGTCACACCTAATTAAATTTAACCGGACTTGCTAAGCTTGCTTTCTTATTTTTAAAAATAAATCTTTCATTATTATGCTTGTGCCGGTGCTGACAGCCTGAC
The DNA here is from genome assembly GCA_018105865.1 of Metaphire vulgaris. Lineage (NCBI taxonomy): Eukaryota > Metazoa > Annelida > Clitellata > Crassiclitellata > Megascolecidae > Metaphire > Metaphire vulgaris. The sequence continues at coordinate 13,392,516 of CM030855.1, forward strand.
ACACACCTTACCTAGCAACTAAGATCAAGCCTCACACATACTTTACTTCGCAACTAAGATCAGATAAGTGTGTCTTGCATTCGGTCAAGACGCGAACCCGAAACTGCGGAGATAATTTATTAACAATGCTACTGAGGTATGTTCCGGTCTCCTGTGGTAAAACGGGTGAATGGCAAAAATCTTTTACATTTATAAGTCAGGGGTGTCCAGGTTGCCAGAGGACGGCCATCAAAGGGGTTATTAAACCGCAGATCAAAAGCAACGCCTGGGGCGGGGAGGCGCGAATGGGCAATTGAAATCCCACAATCCTGGGGTTGCGCAGGAAGGAGCTGTTGCTACTGTATTGATCTGTCGCTTTAATGCTGCCCGTTGAAAAGAATACTGGTTTGCGAATCACCAGAGACGTCATTTCACTGTTTTTTAGGGGGGGAGGGCAAAACACTTTCGACTTTCGACCTGACAAGTTTGCAAAAAAGTTGACGACCTTTTATTTTTTGATTACTCGACATCAAGCACTCCTTTAGGGCTGCTGGCCTTTTTTTGCTTTCCAGTGTATTTTTACCTATTTGGCCAGCCAATTGGTATGTCAAAACTAAATAACACAGACATTGGCAAAAAAAATTTTTCCCCTAAAAATCAGGGGGGCAAATGCCCCTCCCCTGAACCCCCAAATGACGTCCCTGCGAATCACATGCTTCGATAATTATAATTCCACAATTCCAGCATTTCGACAGCGGCTGCATGGGCATCTTCACTATCAACAACTCTGAGTCAGAATCACATACTCTGAGGACACTGATATTACATTCTAAGGAACATTGTTTTCTAAATACGAGGGAATCTAATTTCTTATACTGTATGCAGGGCTTTTTTCAGTGGGAACGCATGGGAACGCCGTTCCCACACCTGTTTTGCCAGATTGCATATATAATTATGGATATGTAATAATGCGTTTGGGAACGTACAGATGCGGCGTTCCCACACCTGTTTTGTTGATGAGTAGAAAAGGAGGGGTTCCCAAACCTTTTTTCCTAGAAAAAAAGCACTGACTGTATGTATGTTGGACAACTTGGACTCAAGCATCAACCATCCTTTGCATGTCACTGATAATGGCGGAAAATATACAGCGACACCTGAGAGGTGATTTTTAAAAATGGGTTCCTATAAATAAAGAGAATTGATTAGAAAGATAGATTGATTGCTCGAATAGTTAGTTTTTAAAGAATGGTGTGGTGTGACTAAAGTACTGCGCTGACCAATAGGAGCAGTTGTAGTTGTATTATTTTTCCAACGTTTTTTTACATCTATGGGTTGGGTTGGGTCAGAAATTTCGGCAGTTATGGTTGGTTGGGTCGGGTATTTTATGAGCCGATTTGGGTTCTAAAAATGGACCCGTTGCCGTCCCTGATTACCTTATAACACTACTTATTAACTTAAGAACTTTGAACTAGAGACTGTTAAACCCTTTATACTGCTGTCGATTGTCATCTGGCCGTAAAAGTATTTTGTATTTTAAATACATTTCTGAAAATGTATTTTTTACTTTGTATTTTGCTCTCCTCCTGGGAGTATTTGACAAAAAGTATTTGAAATACATTTTAAAATGTATTTTGTATATTGTATTTGAAATACTTTAAAAAGTATTTTATACCACACTGATGTTCGTGTGTTGAATGAAATGGCTGGGGTGTCGTGTTTCAAGCGATATGGACAATAATGTAGAAGAACAATAGGGCCTACTGTAAATTCTTTAAAGATGAGGCTTTTTGCTTGTCGTCTGCGGTGTACTGTTGACTGTGTGTCTCTTGGATAGTGTACAGTGACTGGGAAAAGGTTGGAAAGCACTGGTCTACAGAAAATCATGTGACTAACTTAGCTATAAGACTAGTATAATTGCACCTTTTGCAGTCAGCTTCATTAGCTATATTAGCTATATTAGCCTCGATTATGTTATATTATTCGATTAGATTATATTAGCTATTATATTAGCTATATTAGCTTCGTACATAATTATTGGCTGGCCTCATTTTCCACATCTCAAAATGAGTTCGCAAACAAGGAAAAATATCTTCGAGTGGATATCACATTTTCATTTAAGCACCTAGAATAGAACTACTATACAGTATACGCTGCTAAATGATTGCTTAGTGAACGACCATCTTAAAAACGCCTGGCTGACAATCGACGCTACAATCATCAGAACATCATTGACAGTGCAGTGAAAAAAGGCGGCATCGACTGCCTGTGTGCATCCATGCATACACACACACAATGACGGAGGCTGTCTTTTGACGCACGAGCCTATATATATATATATATATATATATATATAAAAATTATATATATATATATATATATATCAGTGGTTCCCAACCATTTCGTGTGGCGGTCCATCGCCAATGTTTGCCGTAGCGTTGCGAGCCATGCGAAAGAATTTGAAAGTAAACTTGTCAAATGCATTTCAATCACTTGTGGCCTACTAGCACGGAAGTCTTATGTATGCATTGCTTTAGGAAGTTTAGGTCTATCAGTCAATCGAGGATTTATTTCAAAGCAAGTGAAAACATTACATATTGTTTCAACCATTAAATATTGTTTAAAGTTACATGTTGTTTTACATTACTAAGTTACAGGGAAAAGCGCGTAACTTATAATATTTCAAAACTTCATTGCAAAGTGCAATATTGGAAATAACATGCTACTAAAGGAGCCTAAGTTCCCGCATGACAGTGTCATGCAAGTAATAAAAAGCCTCAAATCGTTGAAACAGGAGTATAATATATAATTAAAGATATTAACATAACATAACTCATTGTGTTTAAGGATGCAAACAATGTCAAATGATCTCTGATTCCCGATTAAGACACTATTACTATCATATATATATATATATATATATATATATATATATATATATATATATACACTCACCGCTATACATACATATATAGGCTATACACGCATACGCATATACATACATATACACATACACCCATTGGACGGCCCCTATCCGTGTTTCTCGACAACACAAATAATCCCTTTGCAGCAATACTAGTGCATAATATTTACTCTCTTTAAAATTAGAATGCATTTGTTTTGGGAGCGTCAAAGATCTTAAATGATCGCCGATCAATCTACAATTGTTCTAAAATTTTGTGTTGCGAACTCCACGACTCTCGCTAGATCTAGTGAGAGTCCTTCTTGCCAAACGCGAGTTGACCTGGGGCAGTGTTTGCGATAAAGGCTTACGAAGCAGTGGTTATTCTAACCACCTAGACATTGGGAGGGAGTTTAACATTTTTGGGGAGAACATACATTGGGGAGGTCATACTACTTGCCAAAATGTAAAAAAATTGGGGAAATTTAAACTTGAGGGTGGAGAATCCCCCGAGAAGGCCTAGAATAAACACTGTTTACAAAGTCTAGCAAACGCACTTATGACAAGATCTCCGCTTTATTCGGGGAACATATATCCTGCTAGGCCTAATCGTTTGTCGCAAAACCTAGCAGCAACTCACAGGTTCAGGTAACTGAACAAATGCCGATGGTGCACAATTATCGACCTGTCCAGGAACAGACACGGTTAGAGACTAGTCTATCATCCGAAGAACAACGAACGGCCGGCTGGCATGCATTCGCCTTATCGCACCCGGTGCAATAATGCCACTGCGTCGGAACTTACCATCGGTAAACGTTACCCGGTGTAGAATGTTACGTGCAAGATCCCGTTCCGACGTCCGTCATTTAGTCACGGATTCGGTGGTCGATGGGCGGGGCGGAGGGACGGGGGGGTGCTAGGAGGAGAAGGATAGGGTGTTGGATGACAAGGGGGAGGGGAGAGTGACGGTGTCCGGATGTGATGAATGTGCTGTTGGGTGGATCGAGAGAAGAGCCAAAGCAAAGTGGATCGACGACGCCAGAATCTAGTCGCTGAGGGGAGCACGGAGTGGGGGCGGGGGGCAGGGGCGGGGGGTCGGGAAGAGCAGCTGAGGTACGTCGCATAGAGTATTCGCTACTGTCTTCACCCCGCGCGCCTAGTCGCTGTCATATCTCTATGGCATCAATCAGTTAGAGGCACTCGGAGAAGTGGAAAGGTCTCGCCGGGCTTCGACTACTGAGACTGGGGCGTACCTAGGGCAATAGGCGCCGCCCATGATGCATGGCAGAGGAAGGGATGAGAAAATTAGACATTGGCAGGTTAACAAATCTTTAAGTAACAACGCTTGACATTTTATTGACACAGGATCAGTGCTTTTTTCTAGGAAAAAAGGTTTGGGAACCCATTCTTTTCTACTCATCAACAAAACAGGTGTGGGAACGCCGCATCTGTACGTTCCCAAACACATTATTACATATCCATAATTATATATGCAATCTGGCAAAACAGGTGTGGGAACGGCGTTCCCATGCATTCCCACTTTTAAAAAAGCCCTGCGTGACAGGATTAAAACTACAGATGCACTTTTCTTGCTTTTACTTTTACTGATGCGAACTGGTCTATGATGCATGTCCCTCAAAGCCAGTTTTATCGGTTTCTTCTCTTTCTACGCTGAGTAGAGAGCAGGATCACAGAGTATTTTGGCGCCCCATTCAGGTGGCGCCCAGTGCATCTGCCCTCCCCTACCTGCCATGTTCTAGGTTCGCCACTGGACTGAGGTGAGATAACCGAGATGGGTTAAACTGGATCTACAACCTTGACCACCACGGACTACGGATTACGGATCTACAACTACTGCTGCTGCTGCTGCTCCTACTACTACTACTACTACTACTACTACTACTACTACTACTACTGGTCTGCTGGTCTGCTGCTGCTGCTACTGCTGCTGCTGCTGCTGCTGCTGCTGCTACTGCTGCTGCTGCTACTGCTGCTGCTGCTGCTGCTGCTGCTGCTGCTGCTGCTGCTGCTGCTGCTGCTGGCTGCTGCTATACTAGTACCACCACCACTACTACTACTACTACTACCACTACTACTATTACTACTACTACTACTACTACTACTACTACTACCACTACTACTATTACTACTACTACTACTACTACTGGGTTTTCGCACAGATTGAGCTCTCGTGAATAAGCTGGTGCATAGCGCCAAGGTTTCAGGCAGCGCTATAGAAATTTTTGTATTACTTACTTACTTACTTACAGCACCGGTCATCAGCGTTACCTTTATCTAGAATTTACCTTGCCGAATACCTTTAATACCTAACCTAATTTTAGACTTCTATAGCGCCACTTCATAATTCACCAAGGCATCAGCCAATCACAATCAAACGCAATCGAGGCCATATCCAGGGTATGAGGCCGTCCAACCAAATGACATAGAGGTAAAAGGTAAAGTTAGTCCCCCCCACTCGAACGAGCGTAGGGTCCGTCGCTGATCTCCGATTACTAGGCAAGCAGCTACGCAGGAGGCGGCTTATGCTATTGATCTAGAATAGTCTGCCATTTCGCTCTCCAGACCCGCGTTTTACCTTCACAGCTTAGCGCTGCTATCAATTTATCGGCGCCTAAGCGATGAACGGCTTCGTTGGCCGCCGGGAACCACGATCAGATCCCAGGAGGGTCACCCATCCAAGTACTAACCGCGCTCGACGTTGCTTAACTTCCGTGTTCTGACGGGAACCGGTCGCCGAACGCCAAGCGTGCCGATGATGGATAAACCCTGTGAAGAAGACAATTAGTCTAAATAGCCGTTGATTGTAAACTGTTTCACAGAGCTTGTCCCGGGTCGTGTGAGGGGGGCTCCTGTGCAATTTTCTGACCCGTCAGAGCTGTACCCCACCCTCCCGCCCCCCCCCCCCACATATCCTGATTTTGCGCTAAGAGCTTCGTTCCCTGGCAACCTTTCACTTCACGTAATCGGCTGTCGGGGCCGCACTTAGAGCGGAGCGAGGACAAGAAAACCGAGGAACGACGAAGCAGCGCATTGAAAATACGGACCCATTAGTCGAAACTCGATACGAAGCCGAGGATTGTCTCTTCTGTGGAAAAACACGGATCGGCGCCTGAGAAGTGCCGTCGTGTGTCACGTGACGCGATGAGTGCGGCGCGTGACTTGTAAGCTCTTTGGAGGAGACGGACGAAGTCAGAATTCACGCAAAGTTATTCAAGCGAAAAGAGACAGAGACACCACATGGGGAGAGAGAGAGAGACAGAGAGACAGAGAGATAGAGAGAGAGAGAGAGAGAGAGAGAGAGAGAGAGAGAGAGAGGGAAAAGGAGGAAGACAGACAGAAAGAGAAACAGCGAGAGACAGCAAGATACACAGAGAAATGCAGATGGAGCTACAGAGAGGGGGAGAAAGACCAGAAAGAGACACACAGAAAAAGAAACACACGCAGAGAGAGAAAAACAGGTAGAGCGAGAGAGAGAGAAAGAAGAACAGAGATAGAGAAAGGCACAGACAGAAATAGATACATAGAGAGGCAGCGAGAGAGAGACACACAGAGAGATAAAGAAAGATGGAGGGACAGTGAGAGAACGAGAGAGAGACAGACAGACAGAGAAACAAAGAGATATATACAGAAAGATATAGAAACTGAGAAACAGATAGTGAGACAGCGAGACAGCGAGAGCGAGAGAGACGGAGACAGAGAGAGAGACAGAAAGAAATGGGTAAAGAAATGCAAACGTAGACCTAGACGGACACAGTCTGAAGTGAGATTGAGCGCAGCTATTTGCTTTCGAACAACAGAAATCGGAGAAAGAGACAGAGAGAGAGAGAGAGAGAGACAGACAGACAGACAGAAGTGGAAACGAGGCGGAGAATGGAGAGGTCGGAGGTCCGGGAGAAGTCTCGCTGTAAATAGATTCTCTGCGCATTTAGTCTTCGTCTTCGGTTTGCCGCCTTCGTGACGTCATTTCTTCTTTCTTTTTTCTCGTTCTTTCTTTCTCACTCAAAAGCACACGTCGGTCGATGTATAGAGCATCGGTGGTCGAAGGAGCGATAGCATCCGCTCGGTCACGTGACCCTGTTGAAGCCACAGAACGTACAGTAGAGCTTCGTTTTTAAACGTACTAGTGGGTCTATAAAATTCAGTACGTTATTTTATCCGAGGTACGTTAGATACAATACCATACAATACGGTAGCGATCGACTAACAATTGACTGGTCTATAATCCTATGTTCTTTAGGCACAGGAGCATCAACCGATGGCACGCCAAATCCAAATAATTAAAGATCCAGGTCAAATCCAGGGTATCCGGCCAGGCAAACGGGTGACAGTCTATGGTGGATAGGCCAGGTCAAAAAGACGGGATTTTCTGTTCCCTGCCCGGTCATATCCTAAGTATGCCAAGCGTTTGCGCTAGAGAAATCTGCAGGAATTTCACATTCCACTGCTCTGTTAACGCATGCTTCGCCGGCTCACAGTGATGTAAATGTATTACAGGAAATTGTACCAACGTTGCCAGCCGTGGGGTACACGGGGGTACCACTGAGCGATTAGTCTTAGTTCGAAAACCTTTTAGCTGGAAAGGCAAATCAGGAAGTAAGCATGTATGTTAGAACAACTGAACTGGCGGCAAATTGGTCTATTTGACTTCCGCGATTGACTAACAAGGAACAGACTCCCATATAAAGCACTCTACACATACAAAGAAGGAAAAAGAGGAAGAGGAAGACCCAGGAAAAAGTGGATGGATAACATCAAAGAAGACTTCGAAAGATATCAAATGACAATAATAGATGGAATGAGATTAACAACGGAAAAAGATAAATGGAAAAGTTTTGTGTCTAGCTATTGCCGCTAATGAGCTGGCAGAAAGCAACTATGATGATGATGATGATGATGATTGACTAACAGTGACTGGTCTGCGGAAAGTGCGTTTTCATCTGCAGTGAAATCCTATGTTCCTTATAATAACAGTCGTAGTTGCAACAGACATGGACATGAGTCCATTTATAAAACCCAACCCAACCCATAATGATTCAGACCCAACTCAATCAACTCAACCCAGCCCACGAAGGCAATAGGGTAACTTTACCCAACCCAACTCACCGTAATACATTGCAATTTCTTGCACCATGACTTATTTTATGACCCAACCGAACCCATCATAAACATGAAAGTTTCTGACTCAACCCAACTTAACCCAGCCATGGATGGACCCAGGGCGCGATTTGTATGGGGGGATGGGGATTCCCCCCACTGCCCAAATGCATCCCCCTAGTGCTACATCCCCCCACCACCACATCCCCCACTGCTATACTTCCCAAACAACTACATCCCCCAAGGTCGACATATTCCTCCCCCCACTGCTCCAGGTCACAAATCGCACCCTGGGTGGACCCAACCAATGTCCATGTCTGAATTGCAGAATACTGCAGTACACCATTAAGCAGCGCATTTCTTGTCAGCCTGTGAAAGCAAAGACGCATTTGAGACTGAAATTTGACTAAAGACCGTTCGAATGCTTTTGTTTAGTCATTCTTTTCTTAACGAGCACAGGTTTATTGCACATGGTCCGACCATTGAGGGTGCTGGAGCTTTTTTGGACCCGTCCATCGTTATGAGCATGGAGTAGGGGCGGGGGAGGGGGGCGTCGCATTGACGGTATTCCGGAGAAAATACAGGTCGAAATGAAGATAAATAGAGGTTTAAGAACAGCGAGAAGAATGAGAACATTAAGACGCAACAAAACTTAACCATGAATTATACAAACCTAAAACTGGATACGGACAAATCGCCCCCCCCCCCAGTAACTCGCCCCCGGTAAAAAAACTCGCCCTCAGTAACTCGCCCCCGACAATTCGTCCCCCGAATTAAAACGTTTTGCGGAAATTTTATCCCCAACAATTCGCCTCCCCTCAGCTCTCTAACAAATCAGGTCTGAGTTCAAATTTCAACATCAATATGTAATTGTCTCAGTCGTTATGGGCCAAACATCGAACCGTAAAGAACTAACTGGCTTAAACTGGACTAAAGCAATAGGCCTAACTGTATACACCACAAGCCTTTATGAAGTTTATGGCTTGGCCAGCTTAGATGTCTACTATATAAAACATGACGTAATGAAACTTTCGCTACAGTCAAATATCAATTATAAGTACTAAGCCTACATTGACTTTAATTATATGTTTACCTTATCTAGCTTTGGCTCTCCAGATAGCATCAAGCGTGCATTGGTTTAAAATTTTGGCATTCGTAAATTGGTTTTAAAATTTCCGTCGGAGGTGAGTTACTGAGGGCGAGTTGTCTGGGACGAGATGTACCTGGATACGAATAATTGTCGGGGGCGAGTTATTGGGGGCGATTTGTCCGTAAACCGTATAATACATTAGCAATACCTCGAATTTTATATGGATCGGAAACTTGGGTAATAAAAAAATCAGACGAAAAAAGTTTAATGGTTGCAGAGATGAGCTGTCTAAGGAAAATAATGTAAGCAAATATCAAAAATTGAGAAATGAAGACATCAGGCAACAGACAGGAGCCACAGGAACAATTATCGATAAAGTATGCAAAAAAGACTAAATTGGTTTGGGCATGTTAAAAGAATAGACAGCAATAGATGGGCCTACAAAGCAGTGAAAGCACTGCATACACACAAAGTAGAAGGAGACAGAGGGAGAGGAAGACCGAGAAAAAGATGGATCCATGGATAACATCAAGGAGGATCTGGAAACAAGGAACATGACAATTGTAGAAGGATGCAGATTGACGAAAGATAGAGCAAAGTGGAAATGTTTCGTATCTAATTATCGCCACCATGCGGGCAGAAAGTGAAGCTAACGATGGTGGTGATGATGATGATGATGATGATGCTGTTGATGATCGTGGTGATGCTCCTGCTGATGATGATGGTGATGAAGGAAAGAGGGTGGGATAGCTAAGGTGGTGAAAATTACCAAAGAGCAAGAAAATGCAAGGAACCAATCAATTTGTCGCCATTGGAGGGAAATTGATTGATTGATCGATCGAAAAGCGGCAATCGATGGCAGTGAAAAGGCAAGCTGCGTTTCGCGCAGTTGCAGACTTCCGGTGACCTTCAATCGTCCTTCAGTTGACCTTCCGGTGACCTTCGTTTGACCTCTCGCCGGCGTTCGATCGTTCGACTTCTATCGTTTGAAGATCGTTTACAATTTCACGGTCGATTGGCCGCGATTTTAGGGTCGACGGAACCAATTGATCCAGAAGATGAAAGCATCCACACACACACACACACACACACACACACACACACACACACACACACACACGAGTTCCAGTTTTAAAACGTCAAATACGACTAGATGAGAAATTTGATCAATTTAAAATCGATATCAGAAATATTTCGTTATCTCAAATGAATTTCATCCTTATCTTGATCAAATTCGAATCCCCCGATGAGTTTTGGTGTTTGTTGATTAGACTATTTCTTTATTGCGTCGCCTTAAACTTCCAGTAATTTTGCTTTTTATGATAAGAAAAATCAACAGGACCCAGACAAACAAGGGTGTGGAAGATGGCATAGTGCAGCGGTTCTCAACCTGTGGGTCGCGACTCCCACGGGGGTCGAATGACGATTTGCCAGAGGTCGCCCGAGACCATCAGAAATATGGGGTGTCTCTTTTCTTGTTATTGAACAAAATTTCCTCAGTGGTAGTTACGACGTACTAGTTGTTTTACTATAATTGTCATTCGAGGAGAGACATGGAGACAATTAAATAATAACGATTTCGAACATTTTGATTGCCGTAGCATTATTATTTTTAGCAGTTTACAATGTGAACGAAAAAAATTTTACCGTTGGGGGGTCGCCACATCATGGGGAATTGAATTAAAAGGGTCGCGGCACTATAAAGGTTGAGAACCGCTGGCATAGTGGGTTCAAAGACCCCATTTAGTGCCCCTAGTGGCTATCACACAGAAACTTTAAATCCCGCTATTTAGCGAAATATTCGATTACTTGTAAAAGATGGCTGACCTCTGACTGATGGGAGATCAAACTTTCCCATCATGGCTCAGTGAGTAGAGTGTCAGCCTTACTTTAAACGACCCTTCAATCTGGGTTCTACTCCCAGGCACTCACATGTGCAATTGTACATGTATGCAGAGGAGCGGAGTGGAAATTAATGTCGCGCGAATCGCTGATGATCAGTGTATAATAATAATAATAATAATAATAATAATAATAATAATAATAATAATAATAATAATAATAATAATAATAATAATAATAATAATAATAATAATAATAATAATAATAATAATAATAATAATAATAATAATAATAATAATAATAATAATAATAATAATAATAATAATAATAATAATAATAACTGGGTTTTAAAGTGGTTCAGTAGGATCTGTCCTGCGTGCTATAAATTGCGTTGGCTTCGCTCTAAATCTCCGTTTATGGAAACCAATTACTGGAACATTGGTCCTGAGACGTGTCGATAGAAGCGGTCGTAGATTAGAAAAGCCAATATTGTCTCCGCGGAGACAGTCCCCGGAAGAAGAAGAAGAAGAAGACGAAGAAATCCACAGACGCAGTGAAGCCTCGCTTCGGGCCGAACTGCCTCGCTTTGGTCGCCTCTACTAAATTACATCAAGTCTTCGAACAAATTGCGCTATCTTTGTGTGCAAAGACAATAGTAATAATAATAATAATAATAATAATAATAATAATAATAATAATAATAATAATAATACATGTAGTAGCAGTAGTAGTAATAGTAGTAGTAATAGTAGTAGTAGTAGTAGTAGTAGTAGTAGTAGTAGTAGTAGTAGTAGTAGTAGTAGTAGTAGTAATAGTAGTAGTAGTAGTAGTCGTAGTAGTAGTAGTAGTAGTAGTAGTAGTAGTAGTAGTAGTAGTAGAAGTAGAAGTAGAAGTAAAAGTAGTAGCAACAACAACAACAACAACAATAATAATAATAATAATAATAATAATAATAATAATAATAATAATAATAATAACAATAATAATGGTAATAATTGGCCATAATAATAATAATAATAATTATTATTATTATTATTATTATTATTATTATTATTATTCGAACTGTCGTTTGCAGCAACAGCTTGTTATCTTTGTTAGATGTCTGCATGATTACTAAGACGACGAATGCGACGACGATGATGATATTGATGATGATGATTATGAAGATCGTGACTCAGATCATGATGATCGCAGTGATGATGAGGATTAGGACGACGACGACGTGAAGTCATCATCATCGCCATCGCCATCATCGTCGTCATCATCATCATCATCATCATCATCATCATGACATCATCGGTCCTCTCGACTACGTCATTGTCATCGTCGTCATCGTCATATTAGTTATCATGAAGACATCTAAGAGAAAATAAATTTCTAAAGACAATGAAGATACAGCGTTAAGTCTAATTATTTAAACTCAACTGTGAGATCTTCTTTGAATTGATCGTCAAACTACGCAACTGGAATTAGATGGGACCCTTGTTATCCCACAGCTGCTGTCCGTCGATCGCTGGAGGGTAATTACTTAAATGAAGTTTATAGTGCCGCGCGTTCAGTCAGCACCCAATGCGAATGTTCAACAGCTCCGACATGACTGTATCCGGTGCGATCCCAGAGGGGAGATACAGCTTCGGTTGCGGCCTTCAAAGCGAGAACTGTTTCTCGTTCGTTTCTGACGAATTCTCGCTTCGAACGGGACGATAGAATTGGCCGGCGGTTGACCCCTTTGGGTCGTCGCCGCTCTGGAGTCCCCCCATAATGTAGACCGGGTAATGGACGCGAATAGCAAAGCGGATCTGTGGAGAGAGTGGATTCACCTTTCTAGACGCGAAAACAGCGCTCGATTCCATGAATTAATAATTGTGGTTTAAGACTTTGTTGGGACAAACACGGTTTTAACAGACTTTCTGGCTTTTCTCAACCAAATTCCGTTTGACCGAAAGCCAAAAGCAACAGGATTACAAAGACAGAAAGATGCACGACTGCACGTATAACCGATGCAAGTAAGTAAGTAAGTAAAATCTCGGGAATTTACTCAGCGCTTTCGAAAGTATAGTACGGCTTCAGTTGTATATTCTTAGACGTTTAGTCTAAATTTTTAATGGCTATTGTTATGTTGTTGTTGTTGTTATTGTCATGCTATTGTTGGTTCTGGATTGTACTGATTTACTTACTTACTTTGTTGCGTGGGTTTGCAGTCTTTCGTTTTTATCTTCCTCTTCCGGTTTCATGTTGAGCTTGATGGACGTTCTTAGATTATATTTTATTTTAAATCAACGAAAATCTTATGTTTAATACAACATCGCGCTGCGATCCCTCAACACTACGAACCAAAAAATGGGGTTCAGTAGTCAGGTAGGGTCGTTTTATCCAAAGCGCCATTACGGTTGGGACGTTGCGGTTATGAAACCCTAGGACAGGTCGGCCATATTGTGGAATGTGAAATTTCCAGGTACTTTCGAGGGTACATAAATTAAAGAGGCTACGCCAGGGGTGGTGGGCAAACTACGGCCCGCGGGCAGAATGCGACCCACCACCGGATTCCACGCGCCCGCGAGATCGTTTGGAAATATACATAACAGCGGCAGAAAGTGAGATACTTTGAAATTATTTAGGGAAAGTTTGAAATTTTAAACTTTGAAATTATTTTTGGGAAACATGGCACCTTATTTTAATATCTTAGGAATGGTTATATAAATGATACCAAAAGTTATCCATGATGATGATGTATGTCAGCTTCTTAATTATAAACAGTTTGGCTTTTTGTATGTGCTGCCCACCGATTGTAGTGTTAGGTTTTGTCAGAGATGTCCATGGGTTGGGTTAACCCATGGGTTGGGTTGGGTTGGATTGGGTTGGGTCAGACTTTTTCATATTAATGGTGGGTTGGGTTGGGTTGAGTCAGAAAATAAGTCATGGTTTAAGAAACTGTAATGTATTACAGTGGGTTGGGTTGGGTCAAGTATACCTATTATCAGCATGAGTTGGGTGGAGATTTGATGGGTTGGGTTGGATTGAGTTCTAAAATAATTGACCCATGGACATCTCTGGGTTTTGCGAGGTCCTTTAAGGTAGATTTTTGCCCACTTCTGAGCTAAAGGAAGACAGAAGCATAGGAGCTTTGTTGTCCGGAGGAAAATAATACCGTTGCATTGAGCTATTGTTAATACTGGATTTCTTGTCGAAGTATTTACATGTAAGAGTCAGTTTTACAATTAATATGGATAGAAATTGAAGATGCGATATATTTTCTGATTACGATTACTATGTGCAGATGCACAGAGACAAGGAAACGACGTGAAAATAATCTTTTTATTGACTACAAAAAAGCTTTCGACATGGTAAACGACGAAAAAAGTTATAGAGTTAATTAAATGAACAGAGATTCCAAACAGATAAGTGAAACTGACTTGTAATCTGCACTGCGATCGATTTGCCTCGGTTAGAGCACACAACGAAGAAACCGGGAATATAAAGACCAAGAAAAAGGTGGAAAAACTGACCAAGAAAAGGGTCGAAAAACTGACCAAGAAAAGGGCTTCGATATACATGTAGAACCAGGATTGGAGGAGGTGGCTTCTTGATCATTCCTGGAAATTTCAGGATAAATCAAGAAACCTGCAGCTGGGAATTTGGCGAGGAGTTACGGGTAATTTGGCGTCGCACATTCTTCAAATTCCAGGAACTAACTCGCTGAATCCGAGGAGAGTTTCCCCCCTCCGCAGGACTCAAATTATGAGTTACTTTGTAGAGCAACCGCCGAAAACAGCAGGAAGAGAGCTTATTGAATTTATGAAAAATCTCGCCACGATTCCATCGAATAGAGAGAAAAACAATATTTTCGACGACGGTCACGTTGAATGACGAACGATGTACCGATGATTGCGTTAGAAGTGATTGCCTCTCGAATAAATGCAACCGAAGGCGTGCCGTGAAACTTCCGTCAGGCCTCACTTATCCGAGTCACGTGATGCGATTTGCGTCAACGGAGTGAATAAATCAGACGTCGCATGTTCACTATATTATCGCCCACCTGGCTATAATCATAGAAGGAACCCTGGTTGAACCCCCACCCCACCCGCTTTCTGTCTGTCTCTGTCTGTCTGTCTGTCTGTCTGTCTGTCTGTCTGTCTGTCTGTCTGTCTCTCTCTCTCTCTCTCTCTCTCTCTCTCTCTCTCTCTCTCTCTCTCTCTCTGACCTCAGGAAACCGTGTTCAAAATGGCAGTTGAGGATGAAACTAATAGTGATTATTGTTTCGCCAACAGACCAATCGCATTGGGTGCAGTCATATGCAGAAGATCGCGTGCATCGAATGACTATTTTGACAAGTAGTGTAAATATTGAAGTATAGCTGCTGTTGTTACCAATACCAAGTGGTAGTAGGCGTTGTTACCAGTTGGTAAAATTAATACGAAGAATTTTTTCATATCGTCCACAAAGGGAGATGGGGGAAGTGAGAAATGCCGCAGATTCAGTGAAAACCATAGAAATTTGAAACAGAATATTCTAAACGCTTTCGACTGGAAACTGTCGGAAAATCAGCCTCTACTTTTCAGGGAAAGTATAAAATTGGACATTGCCTAGAGGAAAATTGCTGCAACTCTTTAAACAAGTCCTGGATCAGTCGTCTCAGCTTGCCACAGTTTTTTTAAAGATTCCAGGATATATAAGTGTAAAAGGTGCACTCCATAGGCTCAGCGCCCGTACGGGGAACCGAAGGGTTAGCGCCTTCAGTTTTACATAGCAACGGCTGAATGAGGGCGGATTGCCAGCCTTTCCCTCGCCGCCTTTCCTCCCACCGAGTTAACACCCGATGTATTCATTCACAGCTGAGTCGACTGCCCCATATTGAATGCCTGGGAGGCTGGTCCCCATGTGGCCGGTGGCCCCCCCCCCATGCTTTAATGCACTCATTATAAGCAACTAGACTTGTCCAGGTTTGTGAAAAATAGTTGGCCCCCGCATGCTTAAAAGTTGCCACCCCAACGTCGTCGTCCCCGACTTACCAAATCCTGGAGCCGCCACTGAGCTCTAGTCAGAACTGGAAATGCCGGTTTGTAGAAGCTTTTGTAGACTTGGTGGGTCCCTCTATTCCGAAACCACTGTCTCCTGTGGCGGTTCCACGTGGAGGATGAGTGGGTATGCATCCCCTCCACCGGACTTTCGGACTTACTTTATTTGCTTGTTTTCGCATGTGAAACCTATTTTTGGGTAAAAGTCTAGTAAAACTGCGGAGAAAACACTGCGTATGACCTTTTTTGCTTATCAACCTATTTTTCGCGGCAAAAGTGTAGTAAAATTAGGCATAAAATTCCCTTTTGTCAGCCTTTTTGGGTAAAGTTCGTTGATTTTTTCTTATATTTTCATCCCCACCAACTTCCTATGAATTCATTTCATCCCCCCACCAAGAAATCCTGGCACCGCCACTGACTGTCTCCCATTCACGTGTGAGGTGGCGATGTCCTAAAAATCCGATTCGACCCTCCCCTCTCCACCTCCTCCTCCGACCTGCGCCGCGCGGATCAGGCATTGTCAAGAGAAGAAGAAGGAGAAGGAGAATCAGGAGAAGAAGAAGAAGAAGGAGGAGGAGGAGGAGGAGAAGTAGATGTCGGCGTTATTCACTTCGACCGCAAATCCCACGGAACTCAACGGAGAGGCGAACTGTTGGAGCAGACTCGGCAGCAGAGACTGACCGCAGCTCTTAGCGTTTCTTCCATTGGTCAGACGGCATCATTGCAGACGACGAATACGGTTCAATTAATAATTGGAATATTATTCCAAACGAATAGAGATTCTTCGCCGCCCGTTTTGCTCCTCCAAGGAATAGCCATCGAATAATGCGTGTTTCGATTTGCGTGAAGGATATTACTACTATTGTCGTCGTATATAATATTAATAATAATAATTAATTATCGTATTGTTTGTTACTCTTTGTAAATTTGCGGTTGACATTATCGTCTGCTATCGATGTTAATTATCGTCTGCGTCTGTCTGAATATCATCGGACTGCTCAGCTCCGAAGGTAGGCCTATAATATATTAAGAGGTTTGGGGATTTAATAGAAGCATACAAAATAATGACTGGGAAAGCAGTTGTGCCATACGATCGATTCTTTACACTGACACGCTATAGCAGCACAAGAGGCCACAAGTGCAAATTGTTTAAGCAGAGGGTTGGTCTAAGAAAGAAAAAGTTTTTAGTGCAAGAGTTTTGGAAAAATAGAACAGTTTGGACGAGGTGGGAGTGCCAGTTGAAACAGTAAACGGATTCAAAGGCTATCTAGATAAACTAGGTTATTGAATGCAGATGGTTACATCAGTGGTTTTCACACAGGCTTACTTAGCCTCCTAAACCACTTAAAATCACATTATTATTATTATTATTATAATCAACATTAAAGTACATTTGAACTAAGGAAGTTTTTTAAAGAAGAATAATTCTGTTGACCTGCTTTGCATTCGAAGCATCCATCGTTGAGGTTATTTAGCGCAATAATCAATTTCCGGGAAGTTGAGATTTACCCCCCCCCACTGGCCTGGGGCAACCCCTCCCATACCGTTGGGGTAAATATTTTCGATTTGACAGTGTCGACCCGAGTGGAATACAGATTTAATAACCGTTGTTAATTTGTTAATTTTTTGTAAAAATATTTGTTAAATTAATTACAAATAAATGAAAGAAAATTCTTATAAAATTTGCATTAGGAAAGCAACTTCTCAAATATTGTTGTTGTTGCGGGGGTTACATCTTGAAAGCCCTTTTTTATAGCGCATTTGACTTTTGTCGGCTTTCCACTCTTTAGAGCCACTCAATATACTGCCAATGGCATTTACTAAATAATAATAAATTTAATAAATAAATCTCTGTGTCAATACTTTACTACCATCTCAAAGTTACCGTAATCATTATGATATCATCATAGATATCATCATCATCATCATCATAAGATTCGTCGTTGTCATCGTCTTCTCATGGGCGTCGGGAGGGGGTGCAAGGTGGTGTAACAGCACCCCCTGAAAATTATAAATTTATTTATAAAAAGTAAAAAGTATTAATAAATTAATAGTTAATCTTAAAAACATTTTAATATTAAGTATAAAAATTAATGTGTCAAAGATTTCGGTTAAAAACCTATATTAGCGCTGAATAACTAATAGTAATTCCAGTGAATCTTAGTAGTTAGTGCTTTCGGATAAATAAAATGTTGCACCCCTGGAAAAAATTTCTGCCGACGCCCATGCGTTTTTCTTCTCCTTCTTCCCCACTCCTCCTCATCGTGGTCTCAACTTGTTCTCTTCCTTTCATCTTCTTCTCCCTCATTCCCCATTGACAAAAGACTTTTTATCAGAAGATTTTCTCTCTTCACTTTTCCTTCACTTTGCTTAATCAGCGAATTGCAGTCCTCTGCTCCTCCTTCGACGATCAATCCATTTGCGTTTTGTTCGTCCATTCTTCTTCCTTCTGTTCTCCTCCGCTGTCATGCCCCGCTCCATCAGTCACTCATCTGGTCATTCATCACTCCTCTCCGACGCTACCTTCGCACCGCTAGAACGTTTCATGAATGACACTAAATCACGCGCATTGAGACAGAAAGATACAGAGAGAAAGAGACGGGCAGAGAGACAGAGACAGGCAGAGAGACAAGACAGGTAGAGAGACAGAGACAAGCAGAGAGAGACAGAGATACAGAAACAGAGACAGAAATTGACAGAGAGACAGACAGAGAAAGAGAGAGACAGAAACATAGAGAGAGCCAGAGAAGACTGAGCCAGACAGAGAGACACAGACAGAGAAAGAGAGGCAGAAACAGAGAGAGAGAGAGAGAGAGAGAGAGAGAGAGAGAGAGAGAGAGAGAGACGGAGAAGACTGGACAGACAGAGATACAGAGACACAGAGAGAGACAGACAAAGAGAGACAGAAACAGATAGAGAGGCAGAGAAGAACTGAGACAGACAGAGCAACAGACAGAGGGACAGACAAAGAGAGACAGAAATAGAAAGAGATAGACAAGGACTGAGACAGACAGAGAGTCAGAGAGACAGACACAGAGAGAGAGAGAGAGAGACAGAGAGAGAGACGTATGAACGCTGTCTTGCTGCCATTATTTAATGTAGTCATATGAAGACAATTCAGAGCTTTAAATCATTTTTGCCTTCAAAAATAATACTGCGTTCATGTTCACGCTTCCTTCATCATCCCAAATTCCTATCGAGAGGTTGATTTAGTAAGTAAGTAAGTAAGTAAAATCTCGTAAACTTATACAGCGCCCCGGAAAGCAGTACAGCAGTAGCTGCTTATTCTTATGCGCTTAATTTTTCTTGAAATAGCTTGAAGTGACGTCATGCAGTTAGTTCCAATGACGTAATACGATTCGCTGTACTTAATGCGCGTAAGTAAGTAAAAATATCGCGTATTTATGCAGCGCTTTCTAAACAGTATCGCAGTAGCGACTGTATAGGCCTATATTCTTAGTCGCTTAGTCTTAATTTCAGATATAACCATAAGGTCGGGGTCGGGGTCGCTTAGTCAAAGGGTCATTCTGACCAAAAGGGTCGTCATGGTCGCGACGTTACGGCAAAGTAAATAAATATCCAACGGCAAATGTCTACATGTATCGATTGTAGACGAGTCTTTAGACAAGACCTCTTGCACTGGAAATTCGATTCTCGTTAACGGTATCAAGTGTCATGAGGTAGTAGCGCTAATCAAATATCGCGTCTTGTTTCACTCGCGTGGCTACTCTTCTACAGAATCCTTACTTACTTACTTACTTACTAACGCCGTTGCTATTCGTCTTAATTAAGTTGTTGCATATCGTTGCTCGTTAGAGACAACGTCAAATATATTGAAGAGGTTGCTTGAGATGTTGACGCAGGAAAAAACAATGCAGGTGTGCAAAAGAATCAAGGTATGAATGTATGAATGTGGGCTTCAACTGCTTTCGGATGTACACTATCGAACAGTATATGTATACATGTATAATTGTATATATACATGCGGATGTATGTGTACTGTGTCCGAGAAAGGGAATCCTTTGATAATTATGAAAACCAATGTCGGTTATTTATAGATTTTTTTATTCCAGACCTAATTTCAGTTCTAATACAAAATTAACTTGAATATGGTCTTCGGTTGACACTCAATGACGTAGAAAATTACGTCACCCAGTAAATAGGCTGAAATTTGGAATCTGTAATCAGCTGCTCGCAGAATTTACAGTACAAATCGCTGAAACGAGAAGTAAGTAAGTAAGTAACGTTCAGATTATTGTGGTGACTCGTCCACAGGTGGGCTGCGTGAACACATTACAGAGTTAAAGTTCATAACTAGAAAACAGATTCTAATGAAATTTGCGCTCGTAATGACACAAACGGGTGTCTCTTTATGTTTTAGGATTTTGTCTAAATCGGCGCAGATTCGAAATAGTTATTGCGACATGTTTAGAGGCTACTCTTTTTTCCTGACACAGTATATATATATATATATATATATATATATATATATATGTGTGTGTGTGTGTGTGTGTGTGCATTACAATTCAATGCAAGACCAAACGATGTAACTAATCGTTCGCTTAACCGGGAACCAGTGCATTGTCTGTCGTGTGTGATTATTGTTATCTGGTTCCCTGTTGACGCTGGAAAGACGAGACGATCTGAGACATCGATTAACGTTCAGATTAAAAGGCCGTTGCAATAGTCCAACCGCCCAGGCATCGAGTATTACAGTGGGTGGTCAGAGACAGGTGTTTCCCGATGCAGCGAAACAGATTAAGCTGGCAACAGCGTTGCAAAGATGGAAATTGGTCAAAGGTCAAAGGTTGAATAGGTCAACGGGTCAATGGAGTTTTTGAACCCTTTTCATCATGTCTAACCAGTGTATCAGTCGCAATTTCCTTCACTTCTTGCAACGTAGCGACGTGGAGCATATCGGGGGCTTAGCAACGGGGGTATATCGGTTTTATGTACCCCAAAATCAGTCTACCTTAAAGTTTTTTTATGTGATTTATATGTGATTTATATGGTTTATGTGGCTTATAGTTAAGATTTATACCCCTCAAATGTTTATACACCCCCCCCCCCAATCAAATTCCTGGCTACGTCCCTGGTATCTGGGTTTTCTATGTAAATTTAAAGCATCTCTCGTGAAAGAGCATTTCCTCCTTAGCCACAACGTCCTGATCATAATGACCCTGTGGATAAAATGACCTTTTACCTAACTGACCCCCCACTTTTTGGCTATTCAAACTTTAGACTAAGCGCCCAAGAATAAGCAACTACTGCGGTACTACCTTCGCAAGCGCCATATAAATTCACGAGATTTTGCTTACTTACTTAACCAACGTAGCTCTTCGACAGCCAATTGCCATTGTAGAATGTTTCGAGTAGATTTGGTGAAACAGTAACACGCACTTCATAGGGGAGAGAGAGAGAGAGAGAGAGAGAGAGAGAGAGAGAGAGAGAGAGAGAGAGAGAGAGACAGATATATAATTAAGACAGATATATAATTATATATAATGTATATATATATATATATATATATATATATATATATATATAGAGAGAGAGAGAGAGAGAGGATTAAGACAGATATATATATATAATGTATGTAATATATATATAATTATATATATATATATATATATATATAGAGAGAGAGAGAGAGAGAGAGAGAGAGAGAGAGAGAGAGAGAGAGAGAGAGAGAGAAAATATTTTACTGATGATATTTCGGTCTTCAACTCTGATGTTGTGATCTAATTGTGAGAATTTTATAAATATAAACACGAGAGTTATACAGTATTACTGTATATACAATTATACATGGCACCAAAAGACAAGGTCAGTCAACTGCATGTCTCTATGTTATCATTGTTATGATCTTATGACCTATTAACAAGACGTAGCAATCTGACTGTTAAATTCTGTTATTCTTTCTCTCTCTCTCTCTCTCTCTCTCTCTCTCTCTCTCTCTCTCTCTCTCTCTCTCTCTCTCTCTCTCTCTCTCTCTCTCTCAGTAAATATACACACGAAGTAAGTAAGTAATAAAGTGAAGCTTAGTGTGGTGACTAGTCGATAGACTGCGTGGACACATTACATAACTAAATAACTAGTCATGAATACATGCATTATAGAGAGTAATGGAGAACAAAAGTCTGCCCCTCTCATGATACTTCTATCGACATTATTATTATTATTATTATTATTATTATTATTATTATTATTATTATTATTATTATTATTATTATTATTATTATTATTATCATCATCATCATCATCATCACCATCACCACCACGGCCGCCATCACCATCATCGTCAATATCATCACCACCACCACCGTCATCATCATCATCATTATCACCACTACCTCCACAAACTCCACCGCCATCATCACCGTCATCGTCGTCATCATCATCACCACCACCACCACCACATCACCACAACCACCACCACTATAATCATCATCATCATCATCACCTCCACCCCACCACCATCATCATCATGCCAAAACCTTCATGTAATTTCCTATTTTGCTGTGGAATGGGGTGACACTGGGACAGAATGCGTTTCCTAAACAGAACCGTAAGAAAGCGCTTAACAGATGTAAGCCGGGGGTTTCCTCATTCAATAACAGAGATCTCATAATAATTAATTATCAACACTGCACTCTCTCAAGGACAGGATATCACGTGACATGACGTCATGCATTCCAACGGCAAGCGTAGATTCCTCACTGAAGGCTATATATCCGTTATGCGTCAAGCACGCCCTCTTAATCTGTCACGTGCCACCGCGTCTTTGTCTCTCTCCGTCATTCCTGCAGTCGAGTGACAATTGAGATGATAAATCTGCAGAGAAGGTCTCAACAATGTCACTCCTCGCTCAGTGCGTTCAACTCTTCGCCGCAAAAAAACACAGAATGCGCCTTCGTCAATGTTTTATGATCGCTGAACGTGATTAGATGAATCCAACGACCATCTGCCTTTCTTAGCTGCTGCCTCTTCTGCCGTTCGTTTCCTTGTTTCTTGTATCGTCGTTGTTGTTGTCGTCGTCATCATCAACAACATCATCACCATCATATTCACCATCATCATCATCAGCAGCAGCAATATCATCATCATCATCATCATCATCATCATCATCATCATCATCATCATCATCATCATCATCGTTATCATCATCATCATCATCATCATCATCACCATCAACAACAGCAACATCAACGTAATCAACAATATAGATGTAATAAACGCTTTTACATTTTTTACTTTTTTCAGTTTTTTAACGTATTTTCACGTTTTAAAAATTTTTTGCCAACGTTTTTTATTATAAAAACGTTGGTTAAATAAATACCTCTGTCAATCCCTCTGACTTCCCTCTGTCAATCCAGCGGACTTCTCCGCTCTGTCAATCCCTCTTCTTCCAAATCGAGCGCTTTTTTCGCCGAATCAAATGCGATAGAATTATTAGAACTCGATTTTCGTCAATTCCGACCGCATTTATGCAAATGCATTCGACGGCGAGCGAAGAAGGGTCTTTGGTCGCCAAAGTCATGGGTCGACGTCGACCAATGGGTCCGATTACCCCACCGGGTCACTCCTTCGCTCAGTCACTCAGCTCCTGTCCAGCCATTTCTCCAGCTGTTCGCCTGGTTTCTTGAGTGTCCGATGGGCGGTCTTTGCCGTTCGTTCAGCTGCAATTTCTTTTTTGTTTGATTGATTGCGGAAAAGTGCGCCTCACAAGAGAGTGAAGATGGCGGCTGCTGCTAAGAGTACACGTACTTGCATCGAGTACGCCGTTTACAGGAGTAGTATCTATCAAGTAGAAGTACCCGAGAGCTCTGGTTTTGCATATAGAATGTTCATGTGAAATCTTTCTGAACATGGGCGTAGCGACGGGGGGGGTATATCGGTGTTATACCCCCAGAAAAAATCAGACTACCTTAAAATTGTAATGCGTTTGTAAGATTGTCAAAGTTTTTAAAGATTTATACCCCAAATCATATTATACCCTCCCCAAATCAAATTCCTGGCTACGCCCCTGTTTCTGAATAGCTCAATAGACTGAAAAGAGAATGGTGAAAACATATCTAAACAAGCAATTTTCCGTCTTGATTAGGACGCTAATTATTATTAGAGAAATTTACTGCATAAACGACGAATACTTACTGCTATAGTTGTTTGCCCGTCAAAAAATGACGGCGAAGCTTGGCTGTTTTGCCTGCCTGATTTTGTTCAGCCAACTGCATTTCCGCCATAAACGTATTGCATTTCCGCAGACGATCTAGCATTTTCCCCAATGACTTGTCCAGGACCGGAACACAATCTGATGGACAAAGATGCAAATGTTCAACTTTATATAGCGCCTGTATAATAATGCGCTAGTCATCAGTCTATACAGAACATTATTTGAATTGCTGGAAGAGACAGAGATTTTAGACGTTTTCAAACACTGACATTGAATAACAAATTGTCTTGTTCGTCAACAGATTGGGTGTGGGCGGATGAGGGAGAAGACGGTGGGGGGAGTTGGGGCGATAGTGGGTGCATAGGCTGTTCCACTTGGGACCCGTGGGTCGGTTTCCCTATTGAATACCTTCCCCCCTCCCAGTGGCCCCATACTTTAGTACACTCGTTCTAAGCAACTAGACTAGTCCGAGATTATAAAAAATAGCTGACCCCGTGATTAGAAGTTTCCACCCCAACGATCCCCCCACTTGCCAAACCCTGGAGCCGCCACTGGGTGGGTGTATGGGCCGATGCAGTCCATCTGCCCAGCAAGAGTCTCAGTAGGTACCTTATGAGTCTGATGGCAGGGACTTTGAGTTTCCGTTTAGCGCTTAACGTGTTTTCCGATCCGTTGAAATCCGCGTTAATGAGTTTTCACTGTATAGAAGCGTCACGTGGGTC
This sequence comes from Metaphire vulgaris, assembly GCA_018105865.1. Lineage (NCBI taxonomy): Eukaryota > Metazoa > Annelida > Clitellata > Crassiclitellata > Megascolecidae > Metaphire > Metaphire vulgaris. The sequence goes on from CM030855.1 coordinate 13,417,351, forward strand.
AATTTATTTAGCGCCGTCTGTGATGTAGGCGGAAGTCGTTCGGAGGATAAGTCAACAACAGGCGCAATCTGGCGAGGAAGGTGACAGCGAAATATCTTGGTGGTTGAGGGTACGGGGGTTGAGGGTACGGGGGTTGCACGAAAACGAACAAATATTGCCAAAGGGACAATTAGCCCCGTCTCACCCCCACCCAACCCAACCCCGGGTTGGGTTGGGTTGGGGTGAGACGGGGCTAATTGTCCCTTTAGCAATATTTGTTCGTTTTCATGGCTCATTCAACTTCCGTCTTCCGCTGCCTAAGCAAACGTCATAGCGTCTTAGACGGGGTTCGATTTGACCGCCCACCTACCCCCTCCCTACCTCCATCCACCCTTCCTCACTCATCGCCGAGGGGGCAGGGGGAAGGGGGTAGGCCTGACCCCCTGGAGAGGTCAACAACAACAGCGCCATCTGTGCTGAGCGGACGACGCAAGGAGAATCAGAGTCGAGTAAATAAGAAAGTCAGTAAGTAAAATATCGTGTATTATATAGCGCTCTATAGCGGTTATAGCTGTCGCTGTGTGTTCTTGTGTTCGTCAGCGGTGGGTTACAGAGGAGTGCGGTTTCTACATTTGAACATTTATCCACCTGCCGGGGATCATGGGCGCCCACAGAATTTTTTTCCAGGAGGGGCAAAACACAATGGTCACGGTTACGCCGCAAACATTTTTTCAGAAGGGGCAAACACATTTTAGCACAATGGCCAGGGTTAATATTTCAGCAAGGTTTTCAAATTTCAATGTGAAATAGTGGCATTTGCATTTTCCAGGAGGGGCAAGTGGCCCCTCTTGCCCCAATGTGCGGGCGCCCATGACCGGGATGCCCTGAGTTTAACCTGGATCTTGTAAGATTTCTGACTCGGTGTGCCATCGGCTGATGCTTATGTGCTTTACGAAGTGGCGCTATAGAAGTGTGAGATAAAATAGGGTATAAAGTGTTCGGCAGAATTTCAGATGTGTCCTGCACCAATTTTTCATGTTTAGGAGATCGGACCAAGATTACACGAAGGAATATGGAAGCGAGAGAGACAGGCCTTTTCATCCAAGTGTCAATGAATGTTAGGCAGAACCTGGGTTTTGTGTCGGTCTCAGGGTCAAGACCGCGCGAGTCCTGTGCTCTGCCCCCCGCAGAAGAAATATTCAGGCATCCAAGGACCATGGGCGTCCGCAGAAATTTTTCCAGAGGTGCAAAGCAGAGTCTTGTAACGAAAGAAATGAAAAAATCTCCAGGGGGGTGCAAGTTTATCGGATTTTTATATAAATTGATATTTTAACTTATTATTATACTGTATGTTACTTTTTTAGTAATTTTACTTTTTTCATAACTTCGCAATTTTTCCAGGGGGTGCACCTTGCACCCCCCTCAGGACGCCCATGCCAAGAACGAAGAATGTGGGGGACGTAACTGTTACTACAAGTAGACGAATATCATCCTTTGGGTGGTCATCTGCGACCTCCACCACCCCCATTTGCGGATTTTTGGGGGGCGTGACCCATGCCCTGTCTCAGGCGGCTCATAATGATCAACTGAGTTCGATTAAAAATGGTTCTAAGAACAGAAATGTGAAAGTCTGAGTCTTTAATTTTCAATTTAATTATTAAAATATTTTAATTAATTTCGTTTATGACTTTGGACCAACCTGAGCTAAGACGTAACTCACCCAAGGATTACGTCTTTGCGTTTTACGGAATTAGAATTCTTTTACTGCATTGACGGCGTCATTGAATTAGAAAAAGCCGCTTGAAAAATACCAAATATTACACTAATTTAATTAATTAATTAATTAATTAATCAAATCGAATAATTATAATCGACTAAACCTAGCTGCGAATTAATTATTTTTCTCGAATCGATAGTGGCAAATCTTCTGCCATGTTACGCTTAATAATAGGTATTTTAATTTTTTTGCTTAACTCCTCAAATTAACCCAAGATAGCAGCACAGCGTCATGTTCTATACTGTTGAGGTTTTCAAAGGGGGGGGGCTTCTTCTGGGCTGGAGCTGCTCTATGCACGGGACATAGCAGAGGAATACGTGGTGTCTCCTGTGTGTTTTGCAGCTCTGAACATCTGACCAAACATCTTGACAACTTTATCTCCCTCTCGCGCCCATTCGTTCCCAGCCATCCACCCCACCCCACCCCACCCCCACCCCACCCCGAAACCTCATCGCTCACTGCGCCCATATATTCCAGACGCGAGGCAGTTTCGTGAGGTCGCATCATCCGAGCGATGTCTGCGGCTGTAAATTATTCTCCGCGATAAAGACAGATATAATCCGCAGATAAGAACAGGCCCCAATGTCTAGATATCAAGTAACGTAATACCCTAATGGAAACGGCAAATCTATATTCTCTAAGCGCTTCAAGGAAACGATATCAGAATATATTGAAAATGATACAATCAGATATAGAAAATGATACAAAGATACATTTGAATGATATCAATAGATATCCTGCGTCATATCAGAATATACTTAAAATGATACCAGGAGATATAGAAAATTATATCAGGACATATTGAAAGCGATACAATCAGATATAGAAATGATACAAGGGTACATTTAAATGATATCAGGAGATATCCTAAGTCATATCAGAATATACTAAAAATGATATCAGAATAAATTTTTAATGAATGATATCAGGAGATATAGAAAATGATATCAGAATATATTGAAAGTGATATCATGATGTATTGAACCAAATGATTTGCAATCATTGAATACAGACCATTAACAACGCAATGCGCGCTCATTACTTTAATTTGCATCAATTCTTTCGAAAAGGGACAATATGCATCGAAATCTCGTTAACCCTTTCAGAGGCCGTTAAGAAAAAATATTACCGTGTATTTCTACTAGAATTGACGAAAAACCAGAATTACATAAATCAAAATGTTCAACTGAAACCACACTTTCCAAAAGCATTTTCTGCGCTGAATTCAAATATGTATTTCTATGCGGGAATAACGCATCCCAGCGCCCGTGCAGACCGTCAGCGTGTGTGGGAAGTATAGCTACCAGTGCCCCTGAAAGGGTTAATACAGAATTCATCATCATCATCACCATCACAATCATCGTCATGACTTTCACCACCACCACCACCACCATCATCACCATCATCATCATCATCATCATCATCATCATCATCATCATCATCATCATCATCATCATCATCATCATCATCATAATCGTCATTGTCAATTCGCCATTATCGTCATATCGTTACCATCATCATCATCTTCGTTGTCATCATAAACAATCATCATCATAATAATAATCATCATAATCATAATAATAATCATCATAATCATCATCATCATCATCAACATCATCAGGTCGCCTGTCCTTCATCGTCTGAAGCTGAGGTGGCAGAATGGATGCTATGTGAATCCAGTTGTCTCTGAGTTCAGTTGCCCTTGTATAGAGTTGCTGTTAGTTTCATCTGTTATAGTCCACTCTTCTTCTGTCTTCTTCTGTCCATCTGCGATTTGGTCGACGTCGCTTTCTCTTTCCGAGCATTTTGTCCTCTTGTATTGTTCTTTGTATAGACGACGCACCATGGGTGGTCTGCGCATGTTGAAAGAATGACAATTTCCGTCGTTGACACTTTCCCGTCTGGTATTTGATGTTTCTAAATCGTCTTCACACCTGTCCTTTTTTACTTCCAAGGCAGGGTCTATTTTTTGGATGAAAAAAGATATGGCTAAATTCAGGGCATAGGGAGAAAAGCGTGAAACAGGTTTATCCGAAGAAACGAATTGAGACGAGGTCGGTCCATTTAAACGATGACTGCTTTTAGTCCTTCCTTTGTTAACCAGGTTTCAGGGGCGACATTTGGGGGGGGGCGCAGGGAGGCCACCCCTAAGAAAATGAAAAAATAATGTATAATGTATTAAATAAATATGAAATGTGCAAAAATCGCAAACATTGCAAAAAAATTGCCAAAAGATATAAAAATTGAAAATTTGCTAAAATTGGCCCAAAAATCGCCCAAAATTTTCCAAAAAATGGCCAAAATTTGCCAAAAATTTTTAAAACAATTATCTTGCCTCTAAGAAAAGTGTGAAATGACGCTACTGCTAGGTTTCGCTGTTTTCTAAACCACCCAAGAGCTTAATTAATTCAATATAAATACAGAGGATTTACATGTAAAGCACAAATTTTCCGTCCATTGCATCGTATTGCGTTCTCTCGTTTGTACCTTCTTTTTCCTTTTCGGATATTTTCACCAGTTCATAAACTTCCAGCTATTATTCTCCTGTTATAGGAGGCACAGGCCATTTATACTGTATCTTACATATATGTATATGCATTGCATATCCGTCGTAGGCCTAAATCATTGTTTACTTTCTCAGCGTGGTATAGTATTTGCATGCGCGATTTTTATTACGAAGTAAGATATTCCTGTTTGCCATCATTGAAAATGAGAAGGTTCTTGGCAGTGGCGGCTCCAGGATTTGGCAAGTTTGGAGTGGGGGTGTTGAGGTGGCACCTTCTAAGCATGGGGCCAACCATTTGTTGATAGGTAAATAGTAGTAGGTATAGGGTTCCAACATGGGGACACTGGGAAGGCATTCAATAGGGGCATGGACCCTTCGGACCCCCATGTGGAGCCGCCACTGGTCCTTGGTATATGATACTACACAAGATAGAGGGTCTATTATTAATAGATGATAATGTCGTATGAAGAATTGATTAATTACCTAATCACATACAGTTGTCATGTCCAACCAGAAAAAATCTTCAAGAGAAACAGGATTCGATTATTCTAAAGTGAATTTTCACCTGTTATCTGCAGTTGCAGAATTTCCAACGATCGGAGTCAGGCGATAGTTGCAATGCAAGGTGATCTAGTCGCCGCCACCTGATCAATCGCTTATCGATCCAACCAATCGATCGGTGACACGCCAATTTATCGATCTGCTTAAGGATGATTTGATTTGTGTGAAAATAAAGCACTTGCGTTCGCCGAGAGACTGATTTATGCTAAACTTCGCGAAATTACCTTGGAAGTTAATTAATTGTGAACGGAACCCGCCCCCTGCCCCCCGACCCGTGTGACCTTTTGACCCGTGAACCATTCGACCCATAACCCGTCGACGACCCGTGAAGCCGTTGACGGTTAATCTGCTGCGACAAATGTCTTCCAAATGATACACAAATGATATCACGTCTCCACCGATTCATAAAAGTGTGCTTCAATCACGGGGACATCTAAGTCCTTTTGGCTTCAATATTTCCATTTTCCATCCTGTTGCTTCCACACTGTCATTCTCACGGCTTGTATTGTAACACAGTGCAATGGGTATACGGACATTCTCCCCCTGGACATAATCCCCCGGACATTGTCCCTCCCCCGGACATTATTCCTCCTCCCGGACATATCCCCCTGACAAAGAAGTAATAGATCTTAATTTTAAAGAGGTACTTATCGGTTATCTGATGCCATGGCTGACCATCAGGGCGCGATTTGTAGGGGGAAGTGGGGAATCTCCTCCCCCCACTGCCCAACTACATCCCCCCACTGAGGTGGCTACTGACATCCCAGCCAGGGAAGTCAATTTTTCCTCCATCCCCCACTGTGACTGTGACAGGAAAATGCATTCTCCGTCAGCAGAGGGAGACTTTTTCGGCGTTTCGAGTCGAGTATGAGTAAAAGAATGATACCCGCTGTCTTAGAGATCGTAATTTACAAATTTTACGATTTCCGCAAATTTATGAGGGTGGCAAAATTGTAGTTTGGACATGTTTGCTAAATATTTCCAAAGAAATTCATTCATTGGGTTTTGATTTTCGTTCGACGAATGTCAAAATGTCTCCCAACGGCATAATATCATTGGAAAAACAAGCAAGCAGCGTTGAATGTTGTGAATAAATCTCCGAATGTCTTCCATGCATTAGGATAATCAAAATGTCTCCTCATTAAGAGAAGACTTCTTCGAGAGCTTTTTCTAAGGTCATTAAAAAAATTTAATCTTAGGATGAAGCTTTATTTCAACTCAAGACCATCTTATACGCTCTCCACTGTTACCAATGGCATTGGTGTAGCCACGGTGCGGGGAGGGGGTTGCGGGACGGATGAGCCCTATTTTGGATGGAATCAGTCGTGAGATTTGCGCTCAGAGTATTTGAGGGCGGGGTGGGTGGGTGGGTGGGTGGGTGGGTGGGTGGGCAGATAGACTGATTGGAGGAGCAGAATCGATGTACCGAGAACTCACTGAAGGCGCTTTCTTTGCTTGCATTTTTACTGACAGATGTCGCTTTCCTCCTCACCCCCTATTCCGAAAACCATGGCTGCGCCACTGACCGATGGAGTTCATACTGTTAAGGACAGCACCTCTGTAGAAGCAGCTGGGCCTTCAGCTGTCCTCGATACCTGGCCTCACAGATCGCTCCGAAGCGGTCTTCCCCCCCACCCCCACAAGCTCCTCGGTCGGTATACTAACCAGTGGCGTAGCCAGGATTCAGTAATGGGGAGGTGGGAGCGGGGCTCATCGACATTTTCAGGTACTCGTGTGAAAAAATCTCCTGCGCATTTTCAACTTCTTTCCTTCATTCTACTGTTCATTTTGTACCTACCCCACTCCCACCTTCTTCACCCTCACCCTCACCCACACCCCCCATCCCAGACAGTTCAGCGGTTTTGCGCAGATCCCACGACCGGTCCCAGCTCGATATTCGGGATCGCCTACCCCCACCCCCACTCCACCCTCACCCCCACCCCTCCGTGGCTGTGCACAGACCGGGTGGCGGTGTTCAATGAGAAATTTCTCAAATTGCGAATGGATTTCAGTTTGTGGCAGAAGATACGTCAAACAGGGCGCATTAGGAAATTGCATTTCAGAGATATTTTCACTTTCCACCCTCAGGCACGATTTATGCCCCGTGAGGCGATCACTATATAGGCAAATACGCAAAGCATTTCAGCATGAGTATAATATTGAGTATATCGGGTTACAGTGGCGTAGCCAAGGGAGGGGTTGGGGGTTAAAATACTTTAAACGCCATAGGCGTGAAGACAAGGAAAGACGACATAGGAGAGATACATAGGATGACCTTTTTTATGCTTGTCGAGATTTTTTGAAAGTTGGTTACGGTCAAAAGTCAAAACCAAACTCCCTCCTCTTCCAGAAATCTTGGCTACGCCACTGTCGGGTTAAATATAATATGCTTCGCTTTGTTTTCAATGGCTTCGATATAA
>CM030855.1:13432093-13452093 GCA_018105865.1 Metaphire vulgaris
ATGGCTCAGATGTAAATGTGTCCAGAAATATTTTTAAAATAAGAAGTAGGCCTATCAGTGAGTTGCGTAGACCTACACAATGGCGCCCACACACACAAACCAGAAACCTTGAGATGTTTAGCAAATCATCTTCTGGTTTTCTAGAAGTGTCAGCTATACTGCTGATCGCAAATTGCAAGGGCTACGCGAGTGAAGGGAAATTGCTGCAGTTGTAAAACATTGAAAACGTGTTTGCCAAAGTGTCTGCGTCTTGGCGCTGAGCGATTCGCAACGGAAAATTGCGATCTCCGCGTCTGGTTCCAATCCAGTTCTCGATTTACGACGGAAATCTCGAATCGAATGGTTAATTCCCGGATATAAATAAGACGGTAGCGGCGTTAAAGGAACGCGAACATTTCGCGCACTGTCACAGAGCGATCCATAAGAACGTCCAATAAAATCGAGTTGTTCGCCCAACTGTTATGAATTAATCTTCGCAGGGGTTTCAATAGTTGCCGTCGCAGAAATTTCTCAAGTGTGTAGATATTTTGGCTGTGTGCGTGTGTGTGCGCGTTTGTGTGTGTGTGTTTGTGATGTTTTGGGTGATTGCAAGGTATCGTACAGAGGATATCGAACTCTTATTTCAAATCAAATCAAATCAAATTCGTTTATTAGTCTCAGATAAGACGACAAAGAGAGATTGAAGGTTGCAAAATCTAAATGATAATTATAATTAGTTAGAGAAACGTTCCACGTGGGGGATGAGTGGGGATGCATGCCCCACCGGATTTAAGAGCTTACTTTTTTGCTTGTGAAACCTATTTTTGGGTAAAAGTCTAAGAGTCTAGTAAAACTAACTGCGAATGACCTTATTTTGCTTGTCAACCTATTTTTCGGTAAAAGTATAGTCAAATTATAGATAAAATTATCTTTTTTCAGCTTTTCCGGCAAAGTTAATACATTTTTTCCCTTCTCTTTTCATCCCCCACCAACTTTCTATGAATTCATTTCATCCCCAACCAGGAAATCCTGGAACCGTCGCCGATTAATTATTGGGCATAGCATAGAGCAAGGGATTAACACAGGCGGTGAGATACTAAAAGGAGAAACAGGAAAGGAGAAGCATTTTTCTCCGCTAAGAAGTCCGCTTTCCAAATAAAGTAAATTCTGAGATTAGCATTTAAACATTTATTCCGTTTCTATTTAATTACGGTTTTTGTGGCGCCCTTTTAAAGAGAAAGCGCAAACTTAAGATAAGGATTATCACGTGTCACGTGTCACGTGCATGACGCTGCTAGAAGGGATGACAGGAACCCTGTGAAGAGTGACAACGTTCGTCCTAATGGCGTGACCAGTTCTTCTTGAAGCAACCAAATTCTGATGCTCTTCTTCATCTCCTCGAAATTAGGGCCTACTCTTCAGTTTGTTTTACTGCTGGACGCGCTTTGACAGGGTCTGGATTGCCCCGTCTGAGAGAATCAAAGCATTGAAGACTCTATCATGCAATACAGTCACGACAAAGATTAGTATCATCATCATCATTATCATCATCATCATCATCATCATCATCATCATCATCGCCATCATCATCATCATCATCATCATTGTCGTCGTCGTCGTCATCATCATCATCATCATCAACAAGTTACAACAACAACATTATCAGTTTCTTCTTCTTCTTCTTCTTCTCCCTCTTCTCCAATCTCCCTCTTCTTATTTCTTCTTTCTCGTTCTCTTCCTCTTCATATTCTTCTTCTTCTTCCTCTTCTTCCTCCTTCCTATTCTTCCTTCTCTTCCTCTTCTTCTTCTGCTTCCTCTTTCTCTTCTTCCTCTTCGCTTTCTTTTTCTTCTTCCTCTTCCTCTTTTTTCTTCTTATTCTTTATCCTCTTCCTCTTTTTCTTCTGTCTGTTATTTTTCTTTTTCTTCTTTTTCCTCTTCCTCCTATTCTTTCCCTCTTCTTACACCTCCTCCTCCTCCTCCTCTTCCTCCTCCTCTTCTACTTCTTCGTGTGTTTGTATTGCTACGTCAGCGACCATGGATTTCCACTATGCTCTCTGTTTTCATGTTGTTCTTGTCAGTTCGATGTTTCATTGATTCCTGTTTCTTCTCTTTTAAGTGTTCAGTGCATTTAATTCTCTGTCTTCCTCTTGCTCTTTGTCTCTCTCTACTTTTCCTGTTTATTGCCAGAGTTTCCCTGTTTGTTCTTTCTTAGCATGTGTCCAAGAATTGAGTTGCTTCTTTCTTAAGGTTTTACAGTTGTTTCCTTTCTTTTTGTAACGTCGCAAACGAATAGCTAGTCATCCATTGTATAGATTGCTTGACACTTTGTCATTTCTCATGCATAGCCACGTGCCTTTTACTGGTTGTCTATACAGGTAAAAACATTGCATTGAAACACTGTTCACCATGTTACGACGCTATATAAATTGTCTTTAATAAATAAATAAGTATTATCGAAAAGTTTTGCCAGCGTCAAGCAATGTGTGCATATCACTGTGCAAACATACAATGAATGTAAAAGGTCACCTTTGCTAATTCATTTCCTTTTGTCAGTGGCGTCCCCAGGGTAGCCTACACATATTCAAATGCGTCCATTACATATATTTAAAGTAACCAGTGGCGTAACCAGGATTTCCGGAAGAGGAGGTTTTGGTTTTGACTTTTGACCGAAACCAACTTTCGAAAAATTTTGACAACCAAAAAAGGTCACCCGATATATCTATTTCCTTCTAAATTTTTTTTCAGATGTCGACAAGCTAAAAAAAGGTTGTCACGCCTATGGAGCTTAAAAATTTTTGGTCAGCAGCCCCAAAGTGGGTTTTGACCCTCAAAACCGCGTCCGAAAATTAAAAATGCATGGAAACACATTAAAACATTTTTTGTCGTCGGCGCCCAAGGGGGGTTTACCCCCAAACCATCTTGGCTACGCCACTGGCGTCCATTATTATTATTTTAAAGTAACTGCTGGAAAATGTCTTAGTACCAAAGATGTATTAAATACCAGAGGATACTTTGGCCTACAGTTTACTTTGTCTAGATTCGCTCCACGACGGTAACGAAGATCAAATTCTGTTACGTTTCGACTTTTGCTGAAGTTTAGAATTCGCGTCTCTTTTCCACGACGGAAGCAATTTATGCAGAACGTATTGCCTGACAGTCTCTCTCTCTCTCTCCTGAAATCCTGGAAGAAATCCTTAGAAAGTCCCGATTGGTGCCAGGACTTCGGATTATTTCCTTCCGGTTTTTCCAGGAAACGTGTTTGGCATTTTGAAAACGCTGCTAAATGAAAGTGCTGGCTGGTTGGATTCGGTCTAAATTTATAGGCGCTTGACAGGCTGAAGGCGAACAGAAGATACACTGACTGAATAGACGAAGAAGACGACGAAAAGAGGGAAGGACAAGGAAAGAGAAGGAGCTAGAGAGAGACAGAGAGACAGAGAGACAGAGAGACAGAGAGACAGAGAGACAGAGAGACAGAGACAGAGAGAGAGAGAGAGAGAGAGCGAGACTGATTTCTCGGTATTTGAAAATGCGAGCAATGTGTTCGTTAGCGATACAAACCAAACTAATCTTCGAACTGCGTGGATGCGAAAAAAACGACCAACGATCATTTGAAAGCGAAAATCCATCAAAGAATTCAGTCATTGGATGGGTCACGGGGAGTTCAAAGGTCACTTTGGGACCAGATTGTGCAAATAAACGTTTGGCATAATTGAAAAATTACCAAATAAGAGGAATTTTACGCACATAACCTTCCACTTAAAGAAATGAATAGCGATATTACAGTTTTACTGTACCGGTGTAGTGAATTAAGATGAATCCCGTGGAAAAATTCCTCCCTCATTATTACACGTAGAATAATGAACACCGTCTCATTACTATACGTATAATAATTAATGAATCCAGTGTATAGAATTTCTACTTTCCGTATGCTACTTGGATAGTGAGACAGACAAAAAGTTAAGGTGCGGGATGATGTGATATCGTTGGACAAACAAGGGTTAACAAACGAGCTGTATAATTAATTATCAGGACAAGATGAAGTATACGCCTAATAATAATAACTAATAGTAATAATAATAACTAATAATAATAACTAATAATAATAACTAATAATAATAACTAGTAATAATAACTAATAATAATAATAACTAATCGGTCAGACTTATGCTCTGAAACAGAGATATGCCACGTTAGCCAAGAGCCCGAGGCAGGGATATTTTTACACCCCTTAACACACCCCAACACCCCCCATTAACTTTAGGTAAAGCCCCTAAATTTCCTAATCCGAACACCCCCAATTCGAGAACTAAAACCCCAACCCACCCCCCTACTTTATTTTTTTGATGACCTATTTTGTTTGTCAGACTTTTTGAGACCTGATAACGTTTGCTTTTTGTTTTTTTTGCCTGTCAGAATTTTTTTAATTTGGTAAGGATTTTAGCTTTTATGCCTCTCAGACTTTTTTGTGGGATGACTTGTTTCCACACTTATTCGGCAGAGACCCTCACATTTTGCCGACCCCCCCCCCCCCACACCTCAATTCGCAATCCTAGAAATAACTCTGGCACGAGAGCAATGATATTGTCAGCAGTGTTTTTGTGTTACCCGACGCAACAACAGGTGAATGGAGCTGACTGTGGCGTCCAATGCCACAACAAATGCCACTGAATTTCCAACTGACAAACGCTGATCCCTTGGCTACTTTCGATCTTTAACAAATGCGTTCGCATCTGGTATACTGCCTTGAACCGGGAAGCTTACTATTTAATAATAATAATAATAATAATAATAATAATAATATTATTATTATTATTATTATTATTATTATTATTATTATTATTATTATTATAGTTCGTTGTGTTGAACATTGTTGAAGGCTTTCTTCATAATTTATCTGCTGCATTATTGTTGCAGTTATAGCAGGTTTGGTTTTTTCGTATTATTATTATTATTATTATTATTATTATTATTATTATTATTATTATTATTATTATTATTATTATTATTATTATGCACATATTCGACGTTCATTTTGGTTGTATAGTGTACTATTGGACGTCGATTTCTGCACGGCAATGTTAGCAATGCACTTAGCATTGGTCTAAGATCGATCGAAATGTAATAGACAAGACTTCTTTCTAGTATCGATGGCCGTTGGCAGATTCATTTCATGGCAGATATTACGACTGATGCCACCAGTGGCGTAGCCAGGATTTCGGAACAGGGCGGCACCAGGGCTTCTACACAGTGAACACCCCACCCCGTCGTGTCCCTCGCAACCTGTGCTATATAAATACACCACCCTCAGCTCGGGGTGGGGGGGGATTTCTCTGGTCCATCTTGCTACGTTTGCATTTTTTGCCCCCCTCCATACGGGTGTCCGGTATTTTGGAGACAGGGATATGGCAACCCTATAGATCTGGTCCCAATTCCGCTTGAATCTGATGCGCCATCGACAGGGCTGGATTAAGGTCCGAGTGGGCCGGGGGAGGGGGGCTGAGAAAAGAAAGGCCGTCGCCTATACTGAAAATCTGTGACAAGGAATAAAAGGTTATCTCCCTTCCAAATCGTGCTGACAAGCAAAAAAAGGTTATCTCGAAAATCGATGGGCCTATTTTTATGATGGGTCTGGGGTTACAGCCCCCTCAGCCCCCGCCTTAATATGGCCCTGGCCATCGACTGTTGTGATGGGCGTCATGACAATGATGCCACGGAAGTCCTACTGTATTATTGATTGCACGATTGAATAAGTGACTGACACTGACTGACTAAATGACTGATTTCATGATTGATTGAGTGTGTGCGTGAGTGAATGAATGAGTGAGCGTCTGACTGACTGGATGGCCAGCGAAGTCCACATTGAGTAAGTAAGTAAGCAAGCAAGTAAGTAGTTAATTAAATAAATATGTAAGTTACAGTAAGTAAGTAAATCTCGTGAATTTCTGAAGCGCTTTCGAGAACCGTATATAGTAGCTGCTTATTCCTAAGCGTTTGATCATCTTCAGTTGAAATAGCTTTTGCCGAAGTCTTTAGGCCTATTGCTGTAAGTAAGTAAGTAAGTAAAGTCACGAATCCCACGATTGATGTGGTGACTAGTCGATAGACTGCGTGAACACATTATTAACTAAACTAAATAAATAACTAAATAGCTAAATAACTAAATAACTAAACTAAATAAATAACTAAATAACTAAATAACCAGTATGTGTGTATGCGCTGTGCGTTTGTGTTTGTCAGTGGCTTCCTCCGATCTCTTGGGCGGCTGTGAGATCCCGATGCCCAGCAGCCGTCGGCCGATCGTCCTCCTTCGCCCGGCAGACGACGGAGGAGGAGGAGGAGGAGGAGACGACCGCTGCGGCTCCACGGACGCCTCCCCGTGGATCCTCCGAGTCGCCTCCGGTCAGAGGATTAACGTCACCCTCTTCGAATTCCCGTCCGCGACGTCGTTCCATTCGCTGTCTTCCCTCCCGTTCCCACCTCCCTCCTCCTCGCCCTCGTTCCCCTCCTCCACCGTCCCCATCGTGCCGTCGTACCTCCCCCACTCGGCATTCCCCGTCCGGAGCGGTCAGCGGCCGTACGCGCGCATCCGGGAGCCGTGCCTCGGAGGAGAGGCGACGGCGGCGACGGCGGCGGAGGTCGAAGTGCCGGCCGTGGGGGCCTCGGAGGAGAGGGAAAGCCACGTTCACACGACGCTCTCCAACTGCCTTCAGGTCGTCTTCGGCGATTCCAAAGGAAACGATTTCCTTCTGACGTTTACGAGTAAACAATTTTAAATAATAATACAAATACAAATACAAATAATAATAATAATAAAATAATAAATGGATTTTGAATGGTTTAGTAGTATCTCTCCTATGCTGAAAATCACTGTCGCTGATCATCATCATCACTTCACCACCACAATCATCATCATTACTATCACCTTCATCATCATCATTGTCATCTTTGTCATCATCACCATCATCATCATCATCATAATCGTCATTGTCAATTCGCATTATATCATCGTTACCATCATCATCATCATCATCATCATCATCATCATCATCATCATCATCATCATCATCATCATCATCATCATCATCATCATCATCATCATCATCATCATCATAATCGTCATTGTCAATTCGCCATTATCGTCATATCGTTACCATCATCATCATCATCTTCATCGTCATCATATACAATCATCATCATCATCATCAGGTCGCCTGTCCTTCATCGTCTGTAGCTGAGGTGGCAGAATGGGTGCTACATGAATCCAGTTGTCTCTGAGTTCAGTTTCCCTTTAAGAGTTGCTGTTAGTTTCATCTGTTATAGTCCACTCTTCTTCTGTCTTCTTCTGTCCATCTGCGATTTGGTCGACGTCGCTTTCTCTTTCCGGGCATTATGTCCTCTTGTATTGTTTTTTTGTATAGACGACGCATCATGGTAGCTCTGCACAAAGAGGGCGTAGCTTGGGAGGCAAGAGGGTACATGTGTCCCCGGGGGCCGAGGTTGGGCGGGGGCCGCCAAATTCGGATTCAAGGTAGCAAAAGAAATAAAAGAAATAGATCAATCTAGTAGTAGAGGCCGTTCGTCGCGCTCATGTAACTAGTAATATTATGGAAACAGTTTGTTATATATATATTTAATATTCGCTATAGCAGAAAGGATGTCCATTATTATTATTATTATTATTATTATTATTATTATTATTATTATTATTATTATTATTATTATTATTATTATTATTATTATTATTATTATTATTATAACTATATTGCGTCTATTAATTAATGTTAACAAGTGCATTACAATTATCAAATTGAACAACCCGAACGCCAACATGTACGCCGCTGTTATTATTATTATTATTATTATTAGTGGTAGTAGTAGTATTAGTATTAGTAGTAGTATTAGTAGTATTAGTAGTAGTTGTAGTAGTTTTAGTATTAGTATTAGTAGTAGTTTTAGTATAGTAGTAGTTTTAGTATTAGCATTAGTATTAGTATTAGCATTAATATTAGTATTAGTTTTAGTGTTAGTATTAGTTTTAGTGTTAGTATTAGTTTTAGTGTTAGTATTAGTTTTAGTGTTAGTATTAGCATTAGTATTAGTATTGCAGGTCAGCTTGATCAGACTCGACTAGGGCGATGGGAAGGGCTGTGAGCTCCTCAATTGTTCTGTAATATTAGAGTCAGACCATGAGCTCAGATGTATGTCTTAAAGTCTTGAATTGTGATATATTACATAGAGCGTCAAAAAACCTGCAATACAACTAATTATATCGATTCTATCTTACAATCGCCCTCCTCCGAACAAATTATACCCTCGGTTCTGCACACATCTCATGACCCGAGTAGGCGTCCCCCCGTGCCCACCCCCGCGCCCACCCCCGTGGGTACGCTAATGCATTTGATTGTCCTTGCATAGCTATTGATTCATATGCATCCGCCTTCTTCTCCTTCTCCATTTATTGGTAATATCTCCCTCGGTGTCCGGTGCGTGCCGTTGCCTTTTAGGAGGTTCTAAATTTCCTACCTGTAGCCTTACAGGCCGTAAAACAAACCTCTGCTGAATGCAATTCCACTCGAGTGATATTAGACAAAACATTCGAATGCTTCGTAAGTGTAGCTTCTTCCCATTTGTTTCATCCTCCGCTGGAAATCAACGACTTTCCTAATGGCCGAATGCTGCGAGTTTTTGGCGATAAGCATTTTCAACTTCCACTTCAATGTTCGTCGAAATCGTAAGCTGTCTTTGCAACGTAAAGAGTGCGCGACGCATTTCCAGTGCGAATGAATAGACAGTATTAAGTGCTGCTTCGTACGACCAGTGGCGGCTTCAGGATTTGGCAAATGGAGGGGGGAGCCGTTGGGGTGGTGGAAACATCTAAGCATGGGGGCCAACCATTTGTTCATAGATATATAAAGTAGTAAGCATAGGGGGGCACTGGGGGTCTAGGCTTTCAATAGGGGAGGGGGCACGGGTCCCCATGTGGAGCTGCCACTGCGTACGACCCCCTGAAAACGCTTGGCGGTCCCCAATGGGACCGCGGACCCCAGTTTGAGGACCACTGCTACAGATACTGCCACTGAATGAAATCGTGCAGAGGAACAGAAGAGTTTTCTAAAGGGCAGAGTACAAGAAGATTATATCTCCATTGGCGTGATTCAAAGTATTGAGAGACCCTTGTATTATATCAGGGATATTTTTACACCCTCTAAAACACCCCAAAACTCCCAATTTGAGACCGACAGCCCCCAACACCCCCGCCAATCCTAGCTACCCCCCGCCAATCTCAGCTATGGGATGACCTTTTTTGCTTGTCAGATTTTTGGCAGAGGACCACCAGAATTTACGGACAGCCCGTCAAATTGATAATTAATCCTAGAAATAACCCTGTATATTATATTGTGTAGTATCTATGCTGTAACCAACAGGGCCGTGTGTCTCTGTGTGTGTGTGTGTGTGTGTGTGTGTGTGTGTGTGTGTGTGTGTAGCCGTAGGTTGTCCAGAAGTGCAGACGTCTTCGTCCGACATGGTCGTTCGTTATTCGGCCAATCGAAGTTCGGCGAAAGTCGTCTGCAGAAACTCCGACCAATCCTGGAGACTCTTCTGCACGGAACGAGGATGGAACGGATACACAGGGAACTGCACGTCACAACCAGGTATATATAGCATCATATACATAGGACACTACTACTACTACTACTACTACTACCACCACCACCATCATCACCACCACTATTACTACTACTACTACTACTACTACTACTGCTGCAGCTGCTGCTGCTACTGCTACTACTGCTACTACTACTGCTACTGCTACTACTACTACTGCTGCTACTACTGCTACTGCTGCTGCCACCACCACCATCATCACCACCACTACTACTGCTACTACTACTACTGCTGCTGCTGCTGCTGCTGCTGCTGCTACTGCTGCTACTGCTGCTGCTACTACTACCACCACCACCACCATCATCACCACCACCACTACTACTACTACTACTACTGCTGCTACTACTGCTACTACTGCTGCTACTGCTACTACTACTACTACTACTACCACCACCACCACCACCACCACCACTATTACTATAGGTCAACTACTACTACTAGGCCTACAACAACAACAACTACTACTACCAATACTACTACTACTACTACTAGGCTACTACAACAAAAACTACTACATCTACTACTACTACTACTACTACTACTACTACTACTACTACTACTACTACTGCTGCTGCTGCTACTACTACTACTACTACTACTACTACTACTACTAGGCCTATTACAACAACTTCTACTACTACTACGACTACTACTACTACTACTACTACTACTACTACTACTTATTAATAGCAATTGCAATTGCATGGACTCTGTCTCGTTTCTGTACAGTAGAACTTCGTTATAACGGACTCAGTTATAGCGTATGTACCCGATAAGTACGTTATAACGAAATTCAGCTGTATTTGGGAGAGTAGCAAGAAATGCTTTGTGTTCGACTATGTCGCTCAGTGACGTAGCCAGGATTTCCGAAAGGGAGGTTTGGATTTGATCATGGTCAACTTAAAAAATCTCGACAAGCAAAGAAAAAGGTCATCACCTTACATCTTTACTCTATAGCGTTTACAAATTATTTTGCGTCGGCAGCCAAGAGAAGGGGTTGACCCCCAAAACCGCGTCAGAAAATTAAAAATGTATAGAAACACATTAAACAATTTTTTTCGTCGGCAGCCAAAGGAGTTTTAACCCCTAAACCGCCCCCTGGCTACGCCACTGATGTCGCTTATTGAAGAGATGTTGAATTTGTTTTTGTCAGCGAAAATTCAGTCAATGCCAAGTAATCATCTCAGTCACCTGAAAGCCAGCACAGGTGAGTTATCCAGGAGAATGAACCGTACACCTTACGGAAATTGATAATGATTACCTGGGTTAATAGAAGATGTCTATAGTCATGATATTTTTAATTAACAGTTCCTAAAGAATCCCTCTTCTTTTAAATTTACTGTGAATTAAAGTTCATATTAATAAGACTGTTTGTCTCGAGTTGAAAGCGGCTGACATATCTCGTATCAGCGCTGACAAAGCAGAGAAAATTACTTTTCCCCCACAACACTTACTTACTTACTCATAATTGCTGCAAAACAGTTGGTACAGTAGAACTTCGTTATAACGGACTCAGTTATAAACGTACCGCAATGTACGGTCCCGTGTGATGCGCTATCGTATTGGATGGTATTAGATTATAACGCACCTCGGATATAACGTAAGTAAGTAAGTAAAATCTCGTGGATTTCTATAGCGCCTTGGAAAGCAGCACAACAGTAGCTGCTTATTCTTAGGCGCTAAATTTCGCAGACCCGCTAAGTATACGTTGTAACGAAGTTCCTCTGTATGTCGGTGCTTATTTCCGGCTAAGCCCTGTGCAGTGGTGGGACACTGTAGATTTTAGAAAAATTAAAAACCTGTTGGATTTCATCTTGCAACCTGCTATAATTGTCAGAGTCCCGTTCACGTGACATGGGAACGCGCTCTAAATATATCAAGTATCGTCTGCTTTTGACGGGCAGACGGCTGCGAGATCCCAACGCGTTCCCGGGGCCCCGGCTGCTCACCAACCGGATCCCAGACGTGCCCGGATCCAGTGGAGTAGCGTTAAAGGAAGGGGTGAAGGGACGATGACCCAGGACGCAAATTTTTTTTTTGGGGGGGGGCGCAAATTTTAAGCGAAAAAGAAAAACACGTAATAATAAATGTAGCGTGCCATGCCATTGATAATGAAAAGTAGCAATAAAGCTTCTGGTTTATCAGAATCTATCTCTGTTGCAATGTGGGAAATACGATGCGAGGACCTGTTTTGTTTCTTGTTGTGAGACAGTGTAGTGACTTACTCACTTATTATTGTATTCGAGCCTCCGAACATAACATTCTGATCAGGAGGACTTTTAGACGCAATCGATGTCTGGCCCCGTGTTCTGTTCACGCTCATGAGTGCGGGGCACAATGCCTGCTTTGCCCAGGGCGCTTCTGGCACAGACAACAATGCACATGGGTCCATTTTCAAAAACCCAATTCAACCCAACCAATCCATCATGATTCTGACCCAACTCAACCGACGAAGACAATAAGGTTGCTTGACCCAACTCAACCCAACCCAACCCACCGTACTACATTGCAATTTCTGAAAACCATGACCTATCTTTTCACCCAACCCAGCCCACCATAAACATGAAAATGTCTGACCCAACACAACCAAATCCAACCCGACCCAACCCATGTCCATGTCTGCGCCGGCAATCCACCGCTCCGCTTCTGCTCTGATCACATCTCCTGCCAAACTTTGAAGGTTTTTCTTGACAGGTCAATTTCTCTCTCTTGCGGCCAATCTTCCTGCTTCGATGGAACGCACCGCCTAACAGTGTGCACTAAGGCTAATTCCGTTGCGCTCTGTTCGAGTGGAAACTCAAGACTCGTCCCCCCCCCCGTTCCTCGTTTGGCCATCAGTTGCTGTGAAACCGCTCCTGACTTCGGCTTTCGTTTACGCAACTACAAAATTGTCTCAATAACCTAACATAATGCAACATTATAAAGGAGACGAAATAGGAGGATTTGATAGAAATATACAAAATATTGAAAATAATGACTGGGAAAGTAGATGTGCCATATGATCGATTCTTTACATTGGCACACTATAGTAGCACACGTGGCAACAGATGCAAATTGTTCAGGCAGAGGGTGGGTCCAATGAAGAAAATTTTTTTAGTACAAGGACTGTGGACAAATGGAACAGTTTGGACGAAAGGAGAGCAACAGTTGGAACAATAAATGGATTCAAAAGTTATCTGTGAAAACTAGGTCATCAACTGTTGAGAGTAGTTTTAGTGGTTTTCTCGCAGGCTAACTTCTCCTCTTAAGTCACTTAAAATCACGCTATTATTATATATTGACATACACTCTAGTTCATCCTGTAACATGGCATAAACATGGAGTTACTAACATTAGCATCTTGACAAAGCATATTATGGCATAGTAGGCATATAGCATATCTCCATGTCCCCATATCACGCCATGACAAAACATGACATGACACAGGGACGTTAGTCCTTAGCTTTTGTCCTGGCCTTAAGGACTCCTCAAGGACAAGTTATAAGTCTCGGTCCTTGTTCTGGCCTTGAGGATTGAGTCCTTGTTAACAATCCAGACACAGCATATCATGTAATGTAATGTAATGTAATGTAGCATTTACAAAGCGCCTCTTATATTTCTTCTCAGAGGTGCTCCTAGCATCAGGGCCGCCGAGATGGGGCAGGGGGGGGCAAATGCACAGGGCCCGGCGGCCTGGAGGGAGCCCGGGCCGATTATGAATATGTAATAACAACAGTAACGACACAAAAAGGAGGTCGCCATGTGATATGCACAGGGGCCCGATGAGTAAATGGGGACCCGGGCGTCTAGGACACACATTATAAACACGTGAAAAGTGGCGACAATGAAGAAAAAGGTCATCACTAGTTTTCGATAGTTGAAGTTGCAATAAGCTTTAACGCGTCCGTGCTTTTCGTAAAAATAAAAATCCACGAGAAACAAAAATGGTCGTCAGGAAATTTTAAGACTTGTCAGGAGGGGCCCGTCGGTCTTTCTGCACAGGGGCCCGGAATTTCTCTCAGCGGGCCTGCCTGGCATTGGAGTCGCATGATAAAGTAGCGGGACTTTAGCTTTTGCGTTGAACAGAGCGAGGGAGTAAGAAGTGATTCCCGAATGAATGGGTTCAAAGGATTCCAAAGGGAGGGTCCAGTCACTGCAAATGCTCGACGCTGAGTAAGAGCAGTGCGTGATCTGGGGACATAAACATTCTTCCGATCAGTGGAGCGGAGCAGGCGATGGGCAGTGGAAGAGGGTGATTTGAAAGGCTCAGTAGTGTAAGACGGGGGCCTGACCTGACGGGGGCCTGACCTCGAAGTGCTGCAGAAACAATAATTACTTGTTTGAATTTAATGCGGTCAGAAATTGGAAGCCAGTGGAGAGTGTTAAAAGCATAAAATCTGATATGCTAGGGTAGCGAGGAACTTTAGCCACAAGACGGGCCGCAGCATTTAGGACAGATTGCAGAGTGGAGAGCAGGATTTTAGGCAGACCAAGATAAAGAGAATTTCAATAGTCTAGCCTATTAGCAACAAAAACATGAACCAGAGATTTCGCCGCAGACAGAGAAAGTGAAGAGCAAATGACCCTAATTTGCCTAAGTTGATAAAATCAGGATCTACAGAGTCTAGCAAAGTGCAACACGCATAGCCTACTATCTGAGTTAACTGTGACATCGGCTATTGTCAATCTTGTAATGTTTTATCCAGGCCACCTTAGGGGGAGATCCCCTCCCAATAAAACCTCAAAATCCCCCCAAATCTCAGCATTGAAACGAATTTTTGCATTGAACTATCGTCTCTTCCCCTCCAGCCAAGTCAATTGCCCTCACAAAGGCCTGGATAAAACACTGGTTCATTACTATGTGGCGCTATAGAAGCTGGTTATTGGAATGGATTGTTCGTTTGAAAAAAAATTGTCAGAATACAGGATCTGAGTGAAAATGATGACTTTGTTGCAGTGGCGGCTCCAGGATTTGACAAGTGGGGGTCGTTGGGGTGGCAGCTTCTAAGCATGGCGGCCAACCATTTGTCGATAGGTATGTAGTAGCAAGTACAGGGTCCCAACATGGGGACTACTGGAGTTCCAGGCATTTAATAGGGGTACGGGCCCCCGGGGCCCCATTGCGGAGCCGCCGCTGCTTTGTGAGACTTGACAAAATGGGGAATTATGATTCAAATTGGGATGCGTTTCATATAAGTGTATAGCTATAATGCAACTGGTCTTATGTCTTTGCTTGTATTTTCAGCCACAGTTGCGTCCATTGTTGTTGGCGTTTCGCTGACCATCAGCCTTTGTGTTCTATTCTTCGGTTTGCTCATATTAAAAAGGTAACAGAAAAGACTTCATACTTCATAGTGAAATGGCAGTCGCCCTCTAGCGAATAATTCACCGCGGTAGCCCTCTAGCGAATGCACGGTGAATCATACAAAGGCATATTGGGTCCAACTTGCATTAAATTAAATTAAATTAATAATAATAATAATAATAATAATAATAATAATAATAATAATAATAATAATAATAATAATAATAATAAGTGTTTTATCCAGACTCCAGGACATTGGGTGGATTGACTTGGCAAGAGGGATTTGGCGGGATTTTTGTGCTTTATCTGTATAAAACACTGGTCAGAGGGAAACAGCAAGGCAGACTGAGGAGGAAATGCTAATTGGAAGTAGTAGTAGTAGTAGTAGTAGTAGTAGTTGTTGTTGTTGTTGTTGTTGTTGTTGTTGTTCTTGTGGTATTCGCTCCCGGAATTTCTAAATGTATTTTTGTGTGTGCTAATTATAATTAAAGCCTAATTAATCTTGACGTATCCGATGTTGTTGAGGTTCAAACGAACGTCCGTCTCCTCCGCCGCCTCCTCCTCCGCCTCCTCCTCCGCCTCCCGGGCAGCGGCGGCTGGTGCCGATCAGATGGCGCTGTCGCCCTGCCCGGTCGCCGCCCTCTCTTCCGTCGCAGAGTGCCCCTGTCGACACAACCACAATCCCTACTCCGACCACCTGTTGCTTCCACAGAAACCAGACGACGACGACGACGACGACTACAACTACGGCGGCGGTCGGCTCCGCTGCTCGTCGTCACCACGGCTCAGCCACGCACAGCCCGTGGTGGTGACGACAACGCACCGCTGCCAGGTGGAGGAGGAGGAGGAGGACGACCAGTTCCGGCATCACCCTCGGCAGCCGCTCGACGTCCCCTGTGCGCTGCTTCGGCTGACCCAACGGCCGACGGTCGGCTGTTGCTGTCGATGTTCCGATCGGAAATTCGTCTACGACCGACGGACTGCTTATACGGCGGCGGCCGCGGCGGCGGATGTGGCCGCGACGGAAGGTCGTCACGGCAAGGTCGCGTCTGGGTCGTGTGTGTTCTGTGCCGACGCCGATCGCTTAGAGGTCGGCGACTGTCCCGACTGTTTGGCACTGACAGCCGAGATGCACACTTTGATCTAGCTATATCAATAAAGTATATAATAGCCTACTGACAGTGATACTGTTATTTATGCAGTCAGTGACGTAGCCAAGGCAGGGGTGTTGGGGTTATACCTCCTTGACCGCCAACGAAAAAAATTGTTGAATGTGTTTCCATGCATTTTTAAAATTTTCGGACGCGGTTTTGGGGGTCAATCCCTCCCCCCTTAGCTGCCGACGCAAAATAATTTGTAAGCGCTATAGAGTAAAGATGTAAGGTCACGACCTTTTTGGGGTTTTTGCTGGTCAGCAGCTAGAAGGGATATATAGAAGAAAAGATGAATATGACTTTTTTGGCTTGTCAAAATTTTTTCGAAGTTGGTCACGGTCAAAACCAAAAAACCAAGCCCCCTACCGGAAATCCTGGCTACGCCACTGTATGCAGTACAACTTCGTTATAACGGTCTCGGTTGTAGCCCCATCGTATTCTCGTAGCGCAATGCATAGTCCAGTGTGATGCGCTGCCATATTGGATGGTATTGGATAAAACGTGTACCTCGGATATAACGTACTGCGCTTTACATACACGCTAAATACCTTATAACGAAGTTTTACTGTACTAATACTAATACTAACAAGGTTTGGAGTGGTTTATGAGGATCGTTTCTTTGTGGGAACCACTATGTTTCACTTTTGCAATTCCAATACGAATGATTCACATTTATAGAAATAAAAATAATAATAATAGGTATAATAATAATAATAATAATAATAATAATAATAATAATAATAATAATAATAATAACAACAATAATAGCAGGGCTTAGAGTGCTTCGGTATGATCTGACCTGTGTGAGAACCACTTATGTTCCACCCACCCAAACATTCATTCACATTATGGTCTTGCCGCATGATCTTATACTTTGTCATCCATAGTAGTAGGTTTTTTCCTGTATTATCCCTCTTCATCAAATCCGTTTTACTTACTATCGTCTTAATAAGTCAATTGAAAAGTTCTGAGATCAGATCTAAAACCGTATTCTTAGCACTTTTTAGTGGCGTCTTTATCTAACTAGACGTGAGGGAGTATGATAACAATAGTACTTCTCATTTTTTCTTTCTAAACTAAAATCATTTCTCTTTATAAAATCATTTCCTCCATAGCTATAGCATCCTGCCCACTCGCCCTTTTGATTAAATGACCCGGTGTAGGAGGCAGGACGGACTCTAGGCACTTTTTGGACTCTAGAGTCCATAATGCCTGTAGGCACGATGAACTCTAGAGTACATAATACCTAGGTATGATGTACTCTAGAGTACAGAATCCCCAAACACGATAGTAGGAGGCAGCATGGACTCTAGAAGAATTATGTACTCTAGAGTCCGAGATACCTGTAGAGAGGGTAGGCACGGTGGACTCTAGATACAACGTACACTAGAGTCCACTGTACCTAGGTACAACGTACTCTAGAGTACATCATACCTAGGTAGAGTACATCATACCTAGGTACAACGTACTCTATGTACATCATATCTAGGTACAACGTACATTAGAGTCCATTGTACCTAGGTACGACGCACTCTAGAGTACGTCGTACCTAGGTATAACGTACTCTAGAGTACGTTGTACCTAGGTACAATGGACTCTAGTGTACGTTGTAGCTAGATATGATGCACCTAGAGTACGTTGTACCTAGGTATGATGTACTCTAGAGTCCATTGTACCTAGGTACAGTGGACTCTAGAGTACGTCGTACCTAGGTATGATGTACTCTAGAGTACGTTGTGCCTAGTATGATGTACTCTAGAGTACGTCGTACCTAGGTATGATGCACTCTGCAGTGCGTTGTGCCTGGAGTCCACCATGCCTAGGTATTTTGTACTCTAGAGTAGATGCTACCGCCAGTTATCGGGTACTCTAGAGTGCATTGTACCTAGGCATGGTGTACTCTAGAGTACATTGTACCTAGGTATGATGGACTCTATAGAGTAAATTGTACCTAGAGTCTGCCATGCCTACCACACCGGCATGAATGGCCCACCTTAGGCTATAGCTACTTCATTTGAGATTGAGCGCATAGGAATAAGGAGCTACTTAATTCGGTGCATCTTTTGAAAGCGCTTTAGAAATTAACGAGATTTTACTTACTTACTTACTTACTTACATTGTTTAAAATCATACAGAGATTCGATTCTATAATATTTTTGTCGTCTACAAAACTTGTGATACAAGGAACCAGTTATCTTAAGACACGCGGTTCATCTGGCGATCGACTGTGTGGCCAATTCACTCGATACTCAGAAATTGCTTTTGTTGTCGGAATTACGCAATAGTTGCTTTACGTCAAAACTCTGCACACGATGGTGGTGGTGGTGGTGGTGGTGGTTATATGGTTGTTTTTCTGGCATTTTTTCAAAAGCAAATCGTAGGTGAGACTGAATTTGTAGCAGACACTGAGGCATTTGCATTTATATACGCCGTCTACAAATACTTATCTTCTTCCTCTTCTTCTTCTTCTTCTTCTTCTTCTTCTTCTTCTTCTTCTTCTTCCTCCTCCTCCTCCTCTTCTTCATCCCCTTATCAAGGCGTTAGAAGAAGCAGACCATTGTTCGGACGAAGCGACCGAACCTTCCTTTGTTTCGTCTCATTCAACCTTATGCAGGGGCGTAGCCAGGGTATCAGAATATGGGCCACACTCACTCACTCGTACGGCACAGTTCCATCCTATCACGTCGAAAGATCTCTAGGGAGAGCAGAGGCGTCATTTGGGGGGGGCTGGGGGGGCCAAGGAAATGAAAATATTAATTTATAATGTATTAATGTGCAATAAAAAACAAAAACAGGGCCGTGGCCCCCCCCCCAAGGAAATGAAAATATTAATTTATAATGTATGAATGTGCAATAAGAAAAGAACAAAAAACTGATGACGAGCAAAAAAAAAAAGGTCGTCAGCATTTTTTGGAATAGTCGAAAAAATTTCCAATTATAAAATTGTAAAAGAAAATTTTTAAAAATTTCTCGCCCCCCCAAGAAAAGTGTGAAATGACGCCACTGAGGGAGAGTCGAACGTTGAGCGATATTAGAGTAACAACCCCAACGTTGAGAAAAGTTGTTAAGACTGTAGCACATCTTAGTGACATAATCCCTAACTCCTTCCCCGCCCCCGGCTAGAATTTTCTCATCGGTTTCCGCAAATCGTACGACCAGTATAGGTTAGAATAGATGGGTCTATATGCCCCCTGCTTCCCGTGCTCTTTTTTTGACAACGCTAATGTGTTGACGATTAGTGAAACTACTGCAGTCACCTGCTACCAGGTATATTTTTACACCCCACTAACACCCCCTCCAACACCCTCCAAATTTGAGACCGACGCCCCCACCCCCCACAACTTCAGCTATGCGATGACCTTTTTTGCTTGTCAGACCTTTTGGCAGGGAACCTCCAGAATTTAGCGACACCCCCACCCAAATTGATAATCCTAGAAACAACCCTGCCTGTTACAAGTTCATCATTGTATGTGTCTGTGCATGTGCGTGTGTGTGTGTTCGTGTGTGTGTGTGTGTGTGTGCGTGCGATCATTGCATTTTGTTCTCTAAACTTTCGGTTCTGTTAACCTTCAACTTCCACAGAATCGAAATCCATTGCATTTAGCGTAATAGGATCTAAACAGTGAGCCACACATCACAGAGCAAAAAGCATTGCCAACGATGATTGATTGTTGCATTGTAAGGTCCATGAACGAGGATTAATCTTGGGTCGTTTTAGGTCATTTTGGAATATGATGGCCCTCCAGAAACAGTTTTCAGAATGTCTTTAGCTTGTAAAGAAAAATATTACGGGGTGTTTACACAGAGTTCATTAGCAACAGGTAATTGAGAGACAGTGTGGATGGAACACTCCCCCAAGAGTTTCTTACTTAGCTGTATAAAACGCTATATAATTCATGAGTTTTCAGTGATGG